>JASCZW010007072.1:0-74878 GCA_034211315.2 Aedes japonicus | reverse complement strand
ATGAAGATCATACATAATAGATACGAATGGTTGTAATATTTTTCGTTTACATAAATATATACACTACTATATAAATAGTTCATGGGAACGGGAAGGACCATCAGGGCACCCGATTGAAGCACTCTGGATGGGGAGAGTGCGAATGCCAACTCTCCATTGCTAACAGTTTGTGAATAGAGGGCGGGCTCTTCTCCCCGCCCATCGCGGGCATCCTCATGTTATATAGCTCGCTCTTATGACCAATTGGTCAGTCTTGATGTTGGAAGGAGATTCTTCATATCTTTGTGGAAACGAATAAGTGATGTTGCTTATCGATCCACCCAACCCGTTTTTTGGTCCTTCACACAATGACATGATTAGGATAATCAGTGGTTATTAAAGCTTGATCAAGTCTATCAGAGAGAAGAGCGTATTGCTGTCGGACTTAGTTTCCGTGCTACAACTTACCTCTTATTTAGCGGGCTTCAAATGGTGAGTTGACAACTTGGCAGGAGGGTGCGACCGACCTCCGGTCCTCACAAGTTCCTACCTCACGCCTCCACGAGTCATATGATCACAAAAGACTGCCAGCTGAAACATGGAGACGCTGGTTGGCGTAGCCTGGGCAATGTTGTCAATCTGACAATAGTGAAGTGAAGGGGTGCGACCGGTAAATCATATCATTATTTTCCGTTCTCATATCTTTCAGGTCTTCCAGGTCATCATTGTAAAAAAACATTTAAAATTCATTTTTTTCTCATGGCTGCCATATATTGTTTAAGTTTTCTGGTTCATGATGGATGCGCGGGTTTATCTTCAATCGCAGCAAGCTTCTTCAGTCGGCACACATGTAATTTTCAGTTCATATTATAATATCCTTTCACTATATATATTATCTTATATGATGACATTGTTTATTCATTACCATTACCATTCATCTTTATCATCATCACCACCGTTTTTATCGTTACTTGTGTTTTCGTGATTGACATATTAACATTCAAATAATTTTATAATTTTTAGCTAATAGTTTATATATACTTTTAATTATTATGTCTTATCTGTCCAATTATTTTTTAGATCCCTTCTTCTCCTCTTATGATTTAGAAGGATCTAGTGCTTTGCATACAAGAAGCTGCAAAGGAATCTGTGGCAGGCTTTTGCACTTATTACTGAGAGTATTTTTCATCTCCGGTTTGCGAATGGACGTTTACCCAAATCTGAGCTGATCTGATTCATGCAGCGCTGTGTGTCAGTTGAATAGTTTCTGATTTAACAGTTCAATTTTCGTCAACTGTGTCTTAACTCACAATATCATTATATGTGGTGATATTGTTTTATTGATTTTACTCCAGATAATTTGAACATTACTTATTGTTTTTGTATGTCCATTTGTCTTTAACTTACTTTCAATCAATTCCCTGTTTCAGGAGCAACTCCTAACTCATGAACAATAACTATTAGGTCAGCAAAAATAAAAATGGATTGCTGTTATAAAATCAACATCAACAAGCAAATAGTGAATATGGCAAGAGTAAATTAAAATGTATAAATGTTAGTTCTGTGAAATTTCAATAGACTTAACAAACTTTTTCAGGATATTTCAAATCAAGATGTTGGTTAATAGCTGCTATCGCTGAAAACGAACGAAAACGTGCAACAATTTACAACATTTCTTGCATTTCAGGATCAATCGACGAATGAAGATCATATATAATAGATATGAATGGTTGTAGTAGTTTTCATTTACATAAATATATACAATATTATATAAATAATTCATGGGAATGGGAGGGACCATCAGGGCACCCGATTGAAGCACCCTGGATGGGGAGAGTGGAAATGCCAACTCCCCATTGCTAACAGTTTGTGAATAGAGGGCGGGCTCTTCTCCCCGCCCATTGGGGCATCCTCCTGTTAGATGGCTTGCTTTTTTGACCAATTGTTCAATCTTGTTGTTGGAAGGAGATTCTTTATATCCCTGTGGATACGTATAAGTGATGTTGCCTATCGATCCACCCAACCCCTTTTTGGCCCTTCATACAATGGCATGATTAGGATAATCAGTGGTTATTAAAGCTTGATCAAGTCTAACAGCCAGGAGAGCTCACTGCTGTCGGACTTAGTTTCCGTGCTACAATGGGAGGTAGTACATATCATACAGCATACATCATACAACTTACCTCTTATTTAGCATTTCAAGCTTATTGCTTTCACAATTTGCTTATTGCTTGCTCTCAACGTAGTGTTCTGAATGCACTTTCACAGTTATTAATTGAGTGCTTTCGATGCCTGGTACCACTTTTGCACTAGTATGATTGTGTGGCAAGTACAATCATACCCTATACCCTATGAAGTCGAGAAATTAAAGTGCGCACATACACCAAAATAGGCTTATTTTGAAGATTTTTTTTTCCGAAAATTTCGGTTTCATTTTGAGCAAATAGCCAAAATTCCCTCGAGAAAGCGGCCAATTTTAGCCTAAGATAAAAACCCATCATGTGGCACCTGAATTTACATAAAAATTCAGAAATAACTCCAATGGTCATGATATCAAAAGTTCAGAACTACACTCGGTAGCAAAAAAAAGCCGAGCAAAATTTTGCCTCCAAAAACACCATGTTCAAGTTACTGTAACTTTGTCAATTATCAATATCTTTAGCTGAAACTTTCACAACACTATAGACAATGTATAGACCTTATGTGGTCGAAATTTTATGTTAATTAGATATATAAATTTTATGTTTTCATTACATATGTGAAAAGTCATTTTTGGACATAACAATTTCAAAAATCCGTATTTCTGTGAAAAAAATAGATAACATATTTTAAATTTCACAATAGCCAAAAAATACAAAGGAAATTATGTGGACGAAATTTGAACTGTTTCCATCAAGTGGTTTGGACTACAGCTGGCGTCAAAGCTGACGCACCAACATGAGTATTTCCTTTTTTCACCCGATGTTGACCATGCTGAAATATCGGTGCAAAAAAGCCGATTTCGACCCTATAAGGTCTATACATTGTTTATAGTGTTGCGAAAGTTTCCATAATGACCACATCCGGGTTCTGATTCCTAGTACTCTCAGGAAAATGTAAAAAAGGTCAGATCTCACGAACGGTGGATAAATTCAAGTGTTTACTATCACATAAATTAACATGTAATGGGAGAACGAATTCACTGTAGTAACCAATGACATAACTGCAAAGTTGACGTAGGACTTCTTGTTGATGTGAAGAAATTGATGTCATCGAATTAGTAAATTTCTACTATATTTTATTAAGTCTAAAGAACCATGAAACCCATTGCTATTAGTGTGTGTGTGGATTCACTATCGTTTCTCCACGAAAACTATGGAAGTCCACTCGTAATAACTCTTGAAATAGCCCTAAAAAGGGCCGTATTTCTTTCGCTGTTCTGAAGCCGTCCGAGGAAGAACCGATAATTTAGCACCAGCTGATGATTTGGTAGACGGTCGAATGGGTGGACGTTGATATTGGTTCTGTTGCGTGAAAGAAAAGCATATCATATAAGCCCTCAAGTTGCTGGTCATCATATTAGACCTTAATACAGCTGGTTTTATGAAGCATTTTTTGCCTTTAAAAACTCTCACATTCCAAATTAGGTTCTAGTTGCTTGGTTAGTTCTCAAATTATGCAGATAATTGTTTCATTTATCTGAGAGCCCCTCTTCTCGAACCACCATAGAAACATGTTTTGCTTTCAAAAGCCTCCACATACCAAATTTGCTTGATTACTTCTGATTGAATACATACTAGAGGGTTTGAGCTGTTTAGTGGAATACCTGTGGAATACTAGAAATTAGAAGAAAAATTAGTAATCTCCATTTAATTCCAACTACCTTTGCTTATCTTCGACAGATACGCGTATTTCGTCTACAATGTGCAGACTTCTTCAGTGACTCGTACTAAAGTCGAGAAGTCGAGTCCTGCTTTAAAAATCCCCACATTCCAAATTTGGTTCTCTTAACTTTAGTAGTTCTCAAGTTAGGCAGAAATTTGGGTTTCATTTGTATAGGAGCCTCACTTTTAAGAATGTGGAGGGGTCTCAAACCAGCATATAAACATTTCTTGCCTTCAAAAAATAAAAAATTTGGTCCCATTTGCTTGATTTTTTTTGAGTTACGCAGAAATTAGAGTTAAATATGTATGGGAGTCTTTCCAGAGGGGGGAAGGGGTCTCTAGCTATCATTAGAACTTGCCCCGGCCCCAAAAACCTCTGCATAGAAATGTTCACGCCGATCGGTTCAGTAGTCTCCGAGTCTATAAGGGTCAGACAGACAGACAGACGGACAGACAGAAATTCATTTTTATACAGGGTGTCTCACAATAGGTATCACTAAAACTAAATGGAATTTTTTTTGAAAGTCCGTGCGTTTCGTAGTTGCTACTCCGTTACCGATCAGAACTAGTGTAATTGCACAGAGAACCACATATATGGAGCTTGGGAGTAGCTTTACATCTTCAATGTACAAAGTTCACTAGTTCATTATATTTATATAGCTCAGTACCGGCACCACTGAGCTACCCAGCCACGTTATGTCACTAAAACAAAATGGGATTACAGCAAAACAAATAAAAGCATTTATTTTTCATTTGAAAGATACATGTTATAGAAATAAACCATATTAATTCAATTCAAATCTCTCGCCCTTTTCATTTGTAAGTTTACACAAACGCTTTGTAAACCCATCGCAGCTAGCACGCACGATTTTCTGAGGAATTTTGTTCCAAATATCAACCAAATGTTTCTTGAATTGATCCAAAGAAAGCACTTTCGTAGGGCCTATTGGTTCAAGCATATAATCCCAAACAAATTTGTCAAGTGGGTGAAGGTCCGGTGAAGATGCAGGCCATTCTTCGCTTGTGATGAAATCTGACAAATTTTCCGCGCTCGTGTCTTCTTTGCTTTGTAAGCTGGAGCTGAGTCCTGTTGGAAACAATCTGGTGTATTCCCATAAAGCGTTGAAGCATGAGGAAGCAGATGATTTTTCAAAACCTGCTCGATGTAATATTCAGTGTTGAATTTTACGTTAGGTTCTATCAAAAGAAGAGGAAGTTTTCCTTATTGTGAAACGGTTCCCCATACCGTGATTTTTTATACATTCTGACAGCGTTCTACAGCGTTTATCTCTTGGAATATTGGCAAGACTCTCGCCAAACACACGATTATTTTGTTGATTATGACTGTCCTGAAGGAGGAAGAGCTTTGCATCCGAAAAAAAATCTCGCAGGCACCGTGCCGAACCAAAAAATTTCTGCTTCTTAGGACCCTGGCTTGCTTTTGACGCTCCGTCAACCCTTGAACCCGTTGTTTCTTGTACGGCTTGCATTCCAAATCATGTCTGAGGAGCCTATTCATTGAGACAGGGGACATTTGAAATTGTTTGCTCAATGTACGGCCAGATACGACCGGATTACGTCTTATTACAGTGACCGGCGAAAAAAGTTCCATCGAGCCGTATACTAATCAGGCATAGATATCTCTAAAACTTCGTATAAATAGCAACTTTCTTACCTGTACTGTACATAAATATTTGGGTATCATTCATGATGCTAAGCGTAAAAGTTTGAATATACATATTCATTTCATCCAACTGCATGTGAAAAATTAAATAAGCTTGTGTTTACGGTATGTCAATAAAAAAGATCCACTAGGAAAAAAAATACTTTCCGTGTACATCCACTTGGCTTACCCCTTGTTGATCATGCTTTTGACATTCCTTTATTTACATCCATCACATATAATTGCTACAGTTGTGAGAAATAAGTGAGTTTAGCCAAGTGGCGAGTTTTTTAAGAATTGATCATGGGAGGAAAGAAAATAACAGTCCAAGTTCAAAATCTTATCATGCGCGATTGCTCAAAAAACGAATCTTAGCGCAAAGTTGAGGAAAAGTATGGTGTAAGCCGTGGTGCAGTGCAGAAAATAGTTTTAAAACACCAAAAGCTTGGAAGTGTCGCAGATCGAACAGGACGTGGACGCAATCGCAAGTCTGATCACCGCGAAGACACTAGAATCATCCGAGAAATTAAAAAGGAACCGTTTGTTACCATCCGTGCGCTCAGAGAAAAGCTAAGCCTTTCGATATCTGATCGTACAGTTCGGCGACGCATTGCTGAGCCCGGTTTGAAAAGTCATTTTGCTCGGAAACGGCCGTTCATAAGTAGGGTGAATAAGGAGAAGCGATTGCGGTTTGCAAGAAACCATATAAATAAGCCACTGGAGTTCTGGAAACGGGTTGTTTGGTCAGACGAATCAAAGTTTGAGCTGTTCAACAGAAAACGACGACTGCGAGTTTGGTGGAAAAGCGATGAAGGGCTGAAAAATAAACATCTAAAAGGGACCATGAAGCACGGCGGTGGAAATATCATAGTCTGGGGCTGTTTCTCATGGTTTGGAGTGGGGAATCTGGTTCTAATCAGTGGTATTATGACGGCAGATGGGTATATAGATATTCTGAACGAGAATATGGAAAAGTCTTTGCTGAAAATTGGTCTGGAAGATAATTACATTTTTCAGCAAGACAACGACCCAAAGCATACGGCCAAGAAAACACAAGCTTTTTTTCCGTGCCTGTCGGATTAAACCCTTGGAATGGCCTCCCGGATTTAAACCCAATTGAAAATCTCTGGGCAATTCTCGATAATAGAGTCGAAAAAACCCACGTAACAAACAAGCAAACATATTTTGCGGCACTGGAGCAGGCCTGGAATGAGTTGGATCCACAACACCTCAGAAACCTAGTCGAAAGCATCCCGAAACGATTGCAGTCCATCATTGAAGCGGAAGGAGGTCATATTGACTATTGAAGAGTTGATTCCAACTCTTTCGATTATTTTTTTTATTCATACATGAAGTGGATCTTTTTTTTATGTCATACGTATTTTACTAAACTCCAATAATTTTGTTTTTTATTTTATGCAAGGAATAAAAGTGATCGTTATTTTTGTACTGAAATGGTTCGTCTATGTCTATTTTCAAAAACATGTATTGGAATACCCTACTTTTTCAAAAATACGTGTTTTTTTCTCAACAATAATACATTGAGCAAAGGTGGTTCTTTATTTTTGTCGGTCACTGTAGCTCCCTCACACATTTGATGTTTTTCTTCGTTCTGGCACTTCGTCTGGTACATCCTTTGTGTTGAATATGGACATTTCCAGTTTCCTTGAACCGTTTCAGAGTATGAAAAATAAAACGGTTACTCATTCTGAACTCCTTAGGCTATTGAATATCTGAAAGCTTTTGCAAATGTTGCTGAAAGCTTCTGCAAACTTGCTCCCGTATGGCTTTTATGGTAGCTGAAATATAAACAAACGGAATCGCTTATTTATCTTCAGCGATAAGTTGGCAAAAGAATACACTCAAAACGGGTATAATCAATTCCGCTGTTAAAATAACCCAGCTGAAATAAACCAACACTGTAAAAAGGTGACGCCTACTGTAAGACACACTGTATATATAGAAAAATATATAATAAAAGCATGTCACGTAAATATAGTTTTTATAAACATGTTCTGAACTGTTTTGATTTTTTAACCTGTTTTCGAATCTACATCGCTTTAATTTTAATGCTAAAGGATATGCGGTGTAATTCGGCTTTGCCTTTATTTAAATGCACTACGACATGACTGGTAAGCCGTAATAAATGTAATACTATCACTATAAGCACGATTTCAAGTTCCCTCATGGTCTATAAGATTGGAAATCTCACGTAATACCCATAGCCTTTTGTTGCTCGTTACTCGTGTCGGCGACATGAACCCGCGACGACGATATAATAACAACCGTCTCCAATGCCCCAATGTAAGGCACGCACACTTAGAAAAATCGATGTAAATTTAAGTCTACTTGGGTACACATAAAAGGAGCGGACCGTTAGACCGAACTATGCGTCCCGCTTTTAATTTAAAAGACCATAAAAGCTCGAAATATTAATTTACATGATTTGACGTAAAACTTAGTTGAGAACGATGTTTTCCAAATGCTGCTACTGTTAATGCAAATATAAATGCTTCTTGATGACAGTTTTTATTCAAGTTTTTTCTAGTTCTAGTTAACGCCAGAAAAAAAAGATCCGGTTCTTCACGGCCATACATTGTAGTGGTTAAAATAAGCTCTATCTTATCTTGTATTTTGTTCTTGAATCTCCAAATGCTTGTGAAAATGGCAAAGCCCGGCCATTGGCCTTCGCCTAAAAATATTTTAAGGATGCTTGAACTTGTCGCTATGTTCAGATTAATGAATATTATAAACAAATGGACCGAGTTCGGGAATTATTGAAAAAGTTTAAATCGAAAACATTCTTTCCCTTTCCTCAAATGATTTTGGGTTCAAATGTAACACACAATTGCATCTTGTTTATCTTTGAGTCTCAAAGTATTCACGTGAAACAAAGATTACATCACTCGTAATATTAATTATTTTAAGAGTGCAGGGTTAACCGTTCCACCAGTTCAAATGAAAAATTGAGCCGGGGTTATTATGTAATCCAACAATGATGTAAACTTACATGTTCCAGGTAATTACATGTTAAAATCCTTAAAACTCAATTTTCCATCATTTCTGGAATGAATGGTATGCTGAGAAGGAGCCGAAAAAATCCGAAAGATCAGATCAAGATCTCAGCTGGAGCCACGCCACATCCGCCGATGTTCTAGTTCTACCAAGGCTCCGACCGCGGCGGATGAAGGCACGTGAACCAGGACCACCACTTTTCCCCAGCTCTCCAGCTGAGAGCCGATGTTCGCTGAGCAGAGCTTCAATCACAACGCAACGCAAAAACAAATAGCATTTTGAAGAAGACACAACTCTCCACAGCGTAACAATACGCATGAAAATCAGCATATTATCGATCGATCGCTTCGCCTCGTTCCGCGGTTTCGATCTTGATTATAAGTGGATCTTCTTCTCGCTGAACACGAACTTCAATCCAAGGGGGCAAAGCGAATCGAGGCAAGAAAAAGAAAAACCGTCCATTCATTCATTCTTTCCGTGGCTGGCTTCGTAGAATTTGCCGGTTTGTTTCTGTTTAGCCTGCGTCAGCCCACCGGCCCGCCGCGACTACCAGATGATTATTATTCACATTTTTTTTTCTTTCGCCGTTGCACAATGTAAGGGGGGAGAGAGAGAGAGAGAGTTGGGCCATCATCAACTTCGGGCAGCTCGGGGAGAAGTGTTTATCACGTTCATTTCGTTAAGAATGATGGAGAATTATTTTTTTGCCTACTCGCGATCATCCTGGTCCAGGTACTGAGCGGGGCTAAAGCGAGCACTTACTCTTCTCACTTTTTAAAAGGCCGACGCGCAATTATTTTTAATAGATTTTTTTTCTTCGCTGCCTGGTTGCCTCCCCACAGCGCGATTTGAATACACGAGCAGCCGATGATGGAGGACAGGACAGTAAGATAGGAAAATTAGCGAGAGAGAGAGAGAGAGAGAGAGAGAGAGAGAGAGAGAGAGAGAGAGAGAGAGAGAGTGCCAACGAGCGGCGGGAGCGGAGGTGTTGCGAAAGAATACTGGCGCTCCGGGAGGTTCTGGAGGTCTTATTTCTAGTGTGGCATTCCCGGTTTTGGTTTTCGTCTGTTTTGTAACGGACGAAATTCCACACGGTATGCTATTGTTGTCGGGTTGGTTGTTTGAGCAAGTGAATTCTATGGCGAAGTCTTGAACTAGTTCGAATCGCGATGTCTTGGGAGAATATGTTTATTTATTTTCTTGTCTTCACAAAAACATCCAACAGAATTCTTCTCATTATTTTTCTAAACAAAGATTAAGACAAACAAAATACAACATAGTCATATACTTGAAAAGATGGCAGCAGTTAAAATCTAAAAATTAAAACAATGTTAATTACAATATTGAATATCGGCTCCGCAAAGTGTTATACACGTCTGAGCCTAACAAATAAACGGACTGATAAAAAACAAGAAAAAAAAAATGGCAGCTAATATCAAACGAATTTGTCCCAACAGAGTACGATGCACGGGAATGCTAATGAAATCAAAACAATAAGTTCTTCTCGCTGCTGGAACATTGAGATTTAATCCATGTGGTTGAGCATGAGCATGATTGACCGCCCGAGGTTGCTACTCCGTTATTGCCAGATCAGCTGTTATTACACACTTAGAAAATTTTACAGTATTCGGTAATTTTTTACCGAACTTTCAACAGCTGAACGTTCGGTAATCCGATTCACCGGATTTCGGTGAAATTTTACAGTATTCCGGTAAAAAAATTACCGGTACTTGTCAAATTTTACCGAAGTCCGTTAAATTGGATTACCGAACTGTTCAGCTGTTGAAAGTTCGGTAAAAAATTACCGAATACTGTAAAATTTTCTAAGTGTGTACACAAAGAACCAAAAGAGAATGCTTGAGACTAGCATACATCCTCAATGTGTAAAAACTGGTGATCTCATACTAAGGCAATACCGGCGCTGGCCTCACCCAAATACAGATCAAGTAGGGAATCGGTAGGAATGTGTTGACGTGATACTCGCTTTATTGGAAGCCGAGAACACCTCGGCACTTCCACGAAAAATCACTGGGATGTTGGATACAATGGTTGGATTTGCAGCGGGATCCATTTTGGTAAACGGTGTACTGATTTCAGCAGAATACAAACATATTTTTTAAAACATCGTGTTTGAGGACTGATTTAATCCAATAGTAGAGATGCTATTGGGGTCATTCACAAGTGTGGGTGGTTTATTTCAGCAGGATTCACAAATATGGTAAAACATCGAGATTGAGGACCGATTTAAACCAACAGTAAGGATGCTGTTGGGGCCAGTCACAAGTGTGGGTGGTTATTCCAGTAGAATACAAGAATACGTTAAAAACATCGATTTTGAGGCTCGATTTAAACAAACAATAAGGATGCTGTTCGAGAAACTCACAAGTGTGGGTGGTTTATTTCAGCAGAACACAATTAAAACACTTTATGTGAGGTCAATACTGGAATATTGCAGCATTGTATGGCCTCCTTTTTCAATCATGCACGAAGGAAGAATAAAATCAGTACAAAATCAATTTTTATGATATGCCCTTCATAAACTAGGTTGGAATTCATTTCCTCTTCCATCATATGAAGCACGCTGCATGCTCATAAACATCCAGACATTAAAAGAGCACCATGAATATGAAATGGTTTCATTTGTGAACGATATTGTTTCGCAGCGCATTGACTCAGCAGTACTCTTGTCAAAATTAAATTTCTATGCGGCTACTCGACAACTAAGACATCGAAATCTATTTTCCATAAATCATCATCGAACAAATTATGCATTATTTGGGCCACTAAACCGAATGATGGCCTCTTACAATCAATACTGCGAAACAATTGACTTTACACTGTCTAGGCATAATCTTAAAAAATATTTCAACACCATTCGGAATCACAACTCCTAGGAAGAAATAATAGAAAAGCAGATAATACTTAGTTTTTATTTGTTTTCCCATAATTCTAAGCCAAAATTGTAATTTTACTTTACTTGTACTTTTTTTTAACAAGAAAGAAGAAAATACTGTAACTTTATACGTACTAGTCTACGTTCGGTTGACGCAATTAACAAATAAATATGTTAAAACATCGAGTTTGAGGACCAATTTAAACCAACAGTAAGGATGCTGTTGGGGCCACACACAAGTGTGGGTGGCTTATTCCAATGGAATACAAGAACACGTTAAAAATATTAAATTTGAGGACCGATTTAAACCAACAGTAGGGATGCTGATGGGGACACTCACAAGTGTGGGTGGTTTATTTCAGCAGAATATAAAAATATGTTAAACATCGAATTTGAGGACCGATTCAAACCAACAGTAAGGATGCTGTTGGGGCCACTCACTAGTGTGGGTGTTAAATAGAAAAAGACCTTATGCTATTCCAGGTAGTGTAGATGTGTTACTACACTACCTGAAATCACCCTTCCTTCAACCTTGAAGCAGATAATATTTGTTTATGATTATTTTTCCTAGTAAAAACAATAATGAATTGCAATTAATAATAAGATGCAACTATTTACATTGAGGTTTAGTCCATGTTGTTATTTAAAGTTTCAAACCGTCTCGAAAACAGCCGTTGCAAGAGTTTTCTCCTGCTAGACAGGGTCGGTAGTTTTAGAAAAGCACTGCGATGCTCGTAGGGTGGCAGCCAATCAGGGTAATTCCACGAAGCATCGAAGGAAGTTCCGAACGTTAATAACTCAGTAATTTCACTATCAATTTTCAAAATTTTAAAACCAATCGATCGCGACAGTCACAACGCGTCGATTCCAGAACTATTTATTTAAAAAAATTAAACTACTGAAAATAACACATAGAGCATTTCTAGCCAGAAACGCTAAAACAAATATTGATTTTGTCTCGACAGTTACCAGTTTTAATGAAATTTTGTCCATATGTTTCTACCCAAGATAACATTTTTCTTTAAAAAATCCTTAAATTTTCTGGAATAATTTTCTATATGGGCTTTCGTAAACTATGAATTTTATTTTCTCAAAAAATCATAACATGTAAACGATTATTCTGATCAAAATGGCGTCTGAGAAGAAGTTGTAGGTCATTAAGTGTTCTTCAAGAAAAAAAATACACTGAAACTAAAAAAAAAGTAAATTCCTGCTAAAAAACATAGAGCATTGATTTTTTCGGAGACTCTTAGATTTTCGTCATTTTTTTTTTAAACTAAAAGTTATATCCTAAAATCTGGTGAAGAGTTTAAGACGGACACTTCTTTAACTTTTTAAATTTTTATGGATTTTTTTCAACTTAGTAAAATCGCGTATTTTCTAACATAACTTTACCAAAAATAGACTCTACGTAGTCATTTTTAATTAATAAGCACATAAATACTTTTTTCATAAACCCAACCGTTCTGAGGTTATTGCGAATATTATTAAAACGAAATTTTGTTGTAACAATATTTTCAGCCATTTTTTAATGTTTGTCGCGACGTCCACAAAAAATGTATGTTACATGATAGATTAGTAGGGAAACAAAAATTGCTAGCCTCTGTGGATTTAAAGATAGGCATAATATTGAAATTGAATGACATTTTGTGCAACTTCACACGGCGCTCCTTGAGATGCGATCGGAGGTACTCTTAAGAGAATGGAAACTAGAGCAAGTTTAGCTAAGCAACACGAACATCCTATAACGAATGCTAGACAACTTTATGACTGGGCGAATAATCGCAAAGAGGATCGTGAAACAAAAATGTCATTTAGATATGTTTCCACTTATGAATACAAGGAGGCCGAAAATGAATTCGATCCAATTTTTAACAAAGCAAAACCCATTCCTGGAACTCAAAAATAGCATTCTTACATTCCAGTTTCAAATAACCCAATTGGAGTTAAAGTATTTTGTTATTCTAATGAAGAAAACAAAAATATTTAATGTATTCAAATGATCTGAAATGTAATAAATTTATTGAAAATTGATAAGAAAAAAAACAACATTGTATGATGTACTGCTTCTTCTCTCCCTAAACAAAACTATCCGAAACACACACTTATCCAAAAGCATCAACTTGATTCTTTTCCGTCGCGTCCAAACAGAAACGGGTAAGCCTGACTGCCACCGTGTCTGAGAAAAAATTGCATGTTTTTCAATAATCTATCATGAAAAATACATTTTGCTGTGGACATCACGACTAACAATCACAAAGGGCCAAAAAAATGTAAAAAACATAAATTTCTGTTATTAAAATTCGCAATAACTTGAGAACGGATAGGCTGACGAAAAAAGTTTTAATAAGCTTTTTATTAAAAATGATGCATAAAATCTATTTCCGATATATTTTTAAAAAAAATTTATCATTTTCATTATTTTCAAAAAATTCATAAATATTTAAAATAAAAAAAATAAAAATATTTATAGAATTGACCATCTTAAACTCATCACCGGCTTTAAGGATATAACTTCAGCTTTTTTTATTTTTTTATTTTTTTGGAGGATCGTGGGGGGCGGGAAGGGGTTATTGAGAAAATCAACGTTTTATGTTTTTTAAGCATAAATTTACGATTTTTTTAGTTTCAGTGTATTTTTTCTTGAAGAACACTTCATTACCTACAACTATTTCTACGACGACATTCTGATTTAAAAAAATCCACATTTCAAATACGCCCTATAACAGTCCAGGATAATTTTGGATTTTTTTCCAGGATAGTCCAGGATAATTTTGGATTTTTTTATGGAAAACGTAATTTTGGTTAGAAACCAACATATGGAAAAATTTCATTCAGATCGGAGAGAGTAGGGTCCAACCAGTTTGCTATTCTGGCTGGAAATGCTCCATATATGAGGTTATGTCCTGTACTTTCGTTTTGCAGAGTAAATTTACTAGATGCACAGTATTTTCCTATCATAGATTTCGAAAATAAGTAAGGCAGGTGTCGTATGCAGCATTGAACGATATATGACGGGTACACCTTCACACCAATGGCCATGAGCCGGATTGGCAGCTGGCGGTGGCAAGTACTCTGATGGGTGCTCTGGCGAGCAACCGTTGGCCAGGTTGCTAGCAAAAGGTTGGTTAGGCAAGCGATACTAGGCAGTCGGTTGACCAAGCCAGTGGAGAATTTATAACCAGCAGGTTGACGCAACCATGAGGACTGAAATATGTGTGATCCAGTTGACAGTCATGTGTATGTATAACTCAAACGTTGAGTGGAATGAGCCATCTGGGTTTAAATCATCGCTTTTACATAATCATGGACAGTTGATAGTTGATTCAAATTATCTGTTAATAACTTATTACATAACTCATACTCTATTAGGATTTTATTTGACAATCTTGGAAAATCCGGGGTCTACAAAATATCTTGTGACCATCTTCAAAGAGCATATCCCAAAAGTCACTAAAGGGTCACAATTTATGATTTTTCCGGTTATTTTTAAAATATTTTATAAACTTAAACCACATAAAAACTTTACGACACATCACAAATCATTGGAAACTAAATGTGGCGGAAAAGAAAGCGTATGAATTCACAAACTAAATACCCAAAAATTACTTTAAAGATCATTGTTTACAAAATCAGATACATCTTTTTTAATAAGTTGTCGAGAACTGACCATCTACCCTAGCAGCACACTTGTTGCAATAAAGTTGATGTTACTCCAATGCTACTCAATTGAAACACAATCAAGTCGCTGCAACCAATTATGGTGGTTTTGAACAAGTTGTCGAGAATTGACCACCTACTGGTCAAGTAGGAATATATAGCTTTGAAGAAATTAAAAACAAACACAAAACAAACACACATTCTGCCAGACAAACTGCTACAAGGAGCTGTAGCGAGCTGCTGATGTCAACCCTTGGGGAGACGCGTGCCGTATTGAGATGGCGAAGTTCAAAGGTCCAACGATGGCTGAATAGCTATGTTCACAAACACTGTAGGTTATCGTAGATGGACTTTTCCCGAAGCACGATCCATCGACGTGGCCACGTACCCCATACGGCGAGGAAGAATGAAGTAACGCTGTGAAAGCGCAAGTCTCGAACGAGGAGCTCGTGGCAGTGGCGAGGGGGTTTAAGGTGAAGAAGGCTCCCGGTCCGGACGGAACCCCTAACGTGACTCTGAAATGTGTGGCTCTGCTGAAATATCTAGAGGAAGGCCACCCTTCGGACACGTGGAAAATACAGAAGCTAGTGTTGCTGCCGAAGCCTCCGACGGTCTCTACAGCATCGTAGAGATTACTATGGCTGCTAGAGACGCTCGGGAAACTCCTGGAGGGGATCATCTTCACCAGGCTGACGAAATTTACGGAGAGCGAATACGGTCTATCGAAGATGGAATTCGGAAAAGGGAATTCTACGGTAGATACAATTCGGACAGTGGTCCAGACAGCCGTAAAGTCGTCCAAACAGAAGCGGAGAGGCGATCGATATTGCGCCGTTGTAACGATCCACGTTAACAACGCCTTCAAATAGCTTTTGCCGAGTCGCTGTGTAGAATGAGGGACCCTGATTAACTGTGCAGAATTATGAAAAGTTATTTTTAGAAAAGTGGGCTGACCTTCAACACTTTTGAACGGCATGTACAACGGAGTGCTGAAGCTGAAGCTGCCCAAAAGCGTAGCGATCGTTGCGGACGATATCGTATTATCAGTGACAGACGAAACACTGGGTTATTTACACTTCTTCGTGGCGACCAACGCAATCGACATAATTGCAAAATGGATGTAGGGGACGAAGCAACAGATAGCCCACCACAAAACGGAGGTGCTTTTGGTCAGCAACTGCAAGGAGGTGCAGCGAGCAGAAATCGCCATCGGAGGACATGCAATAGCGTGTGCTGAAGTATCTGGGTGCGATGATCGACGACCGGCTAAATTTCAACAGTCGCGTAGATTATGCCTGCGAGAAGGCGATGAAGGCCAGCAACGCGGTAGAATCATGCCGAATAGCTAGTTTAGCATTATTGATAATGAGATACGGAGGTCCAGCCTGGGTCGTAGCGCTGAAGCCAAGAAATACCGGGCGAAGTTGAACAGTACGTTCATGCTCATGGCCATGCGAGTCATGAATGCGTACAGAACGATATCATCGGAGGTAGTATGCGTCATAACCGGAATGATCCCATCACTCTGGCGGAGGACAGTCAGTGTCAGCTGCTGACAGCGGAGTCGATGGCCAAATGGCAGCGAGAATGGGACACGGGAGCGACGGTCGATGGACCCACCTGCTCATCCCGGATGTGTCGATCTGGATGAAAAGGAAGCATGGAGATGTAACCCTCCCACCTTACACAGTTTCTGTAAGCCCAAACTACAACCTAAGGCTAATGTCAGTCAAAAACACATAAATTCAGAAGCTCTAGATCACGTAGAGCCAAAATAGCTCGAACCGGTACATTAGGTTGTCTACCTCGAGCCCGAAGGGAATCGTGAAGCTCAGCACAAGACTTAATTCCGTGATCTGCGTTCTGGAAACCGTGTCATAGAGATTGCCGTCATTCAGCCCAACTCGGTATAAATGAGCGTTTAAAGCATAATGATAAGACACGAGGCGAGACGTCACACGAATGAAGTCTTGACCCACATCTTCGATACCTTTTGGATGATAGAATGTTGCCATCGCCCCAAATCTCCTTTACTCCATTTATACTGCCAGCTCAGGAGTGACTGTTGACAAAAAATAGAAAAAAAAATCAATTAAAGGCGATTTGTCGATCATAAATATCGCCTTCCAAAGCGCCCCGTTTTGCCAGCATGCCCGCTCTCTCATTGCCCAGAATCAAACGATGAGAAAGAACCCAAAGGTGATGATAAAATAACGTGTAGATACAGCACATAGAAGCTCCTGTATATTCGTGAGGAAATACGAGAAGTTCCTTACCGGCCTCATGGAACGAATTGCCTTTATAGAACTGAGACTATCCGTAAAAATGAGAAACTGATCCGGAGTTAGTGACGCAATAATTTCTAGCGAAAAGTGGACACTTTCCAACCCCCTCCCCTCCCCCAAACTGTACACGTGGCATATGGATGGCCCTTTAGATTAATTGGCGACCTAGAACATCCTGAATATGAACGTATTATTAAATTCTATTTGATAAACGTTAAGCATGTTTGTATCTTCCTGGAATGTTCTAGATTACCCAAAATGTACTTGAGTTGAGTACTTAAGATCTACAGTTGTTACAGTAGGGTTTTGGACTATTTAAGAGTACGATATGTATTCAAACATATTTAATGAATCTTCTGGAAGGTTAACCTAATTTTTTATAATTTTGTGATCCTCTAGGTAATCCAAACTGTCCTGGAGTTAAGAAGTTGAAATCTACGGTAGTAACAGTAACTTGTTGGGATACACAAAGTTACGTAACGTATTCAAGCAAATTCAGTGAATATTGTCGGACGTAAAATTAGAAGATAATCTTGGGAAGGTTTAGGTTATCCTAACTGTCATGGTGTTCTTACCTTACCAATCAGACCAAGGCTGGTGTGGCCTCTGCCGTACACAGAACTTGTCTCCATTGGATTCGGTCCATGGCTGTACCTTGCCAGCCTCGCAGTCTGCGGAGAGTCGCCTTCTACTTAATCGATCCACCTTGCCCGTTGCGCACCTCTTCTTCTTGTACCTATCGGTTCGTTTTGAAGAACCATTCTAACAGGGCTGTCGTTCGACGTACTCACGACATGCCCAGCTTCAAATTTAAAATTGATGATTCCAAGGTGGAAGTACTGGGGTAAGTACCTGTCTAGGGATGGTGGACATAATATGTTTAGATGCGAAACGTGGCATGCGGCATATCAAACTTCAAGATTTAGCAGAACTAGGTCACCAAAAGACATTTTGAGGCTTAAGAACCCCTGCAGAATCCGAGTTCCTCCGAAAAAGTGGCCATATTCAAATCTTTTCCAAAACCTGCCTTGCGACATATCAAACTTCATGATTTTTCAAAACTAGGTCATGAAAAGACGTTTTTAAGATTTTCGACCATACTGACCACTTAAGAAGGCCCTGCGGGATCCGAGTTCCTCCGAGAGAGCGGCCATGTAGTAATCTTTTCAAAAACCTGGCTTGCGACAAATCAAACCTTATGATTTTGCAAAAATTGGTCTTCGGAAGACATTCTGAAGGTGTCTGACCATACTGGCTACTTTGAGAGACCCTCCGGAGTCCAAATTTCTCCGGAAAAGTGGCCATATTCAAATCATTGCCAAAACCTGGTTTGCAACACATCAAACTTCATCATTTTGCACAACTAGGTCATGGAAAGACGTTTTGAGGATTTCTGTCCATACTGACAACTTTAGGAGACCCTGCAGGATCCGAGTTCCTTCGGAAAAGTGTCCATATTCAAATCTTTTCCAAAACCTGGCTTGCGGCATATCAAACTTCAGGATTTTTCAAAACTAGGTCATGAAAAGACGTTTTTAGGATTTTCGACCATACTGGCTACTTTTGGAGCCCTGCGGAATTCGAGTTCCTCCGGAAAAGTGACCATTTTAAAATCTTTTCCAAAACCTGGCTTGCGACATTTCAAACTTCAGGATTTTTCAAAACTAGGTCATGAAAAGACGTTTTTAGGATTTTCGACCATACTGACCACTTAGGGAGGCCCTGCGGGATCCGAGTTCCTTCAGAAAAGTGTCCATATTCAAATCTTTTCCAAAACCTGGCTTGCGGCATATCAAACTTCAGGACTTTGCAAAACTTTATCTTCGGACGACATTCTGGGGGTGTCTGACCATACTGGCCAATTGGGGAGGCCCTGCGGGATTCGAGTTCCTTCGGGAAAGTTGGGGCCATATTCAAATCTTTTCCACTAATTACAAAGTGATATTATTTAATGTGATATCTTGGGATGTTCTAGGTCACCAAAACTGACCCCGATTACAGAAGTTAGGATCTACAGTCGTAACAGTGGCTTCATAACCAATGAAAAGCTTCATAACCTATGAAAGATCATGGTATATTTTGATTTTCAGCTTCTGAAATGAGCTATCCGCTAATGAATGGACTGGGTTGACGGGATCAACCCAAGTAATAAATATAAATTATAAATAGTTGACCATCAAGAAGAAACGGTGAACATGGTTTGATACATATTGTAACTTTGTATAGTCCAAAAAGCGACAGTTAGCGACTGAAGATCTTATGTTTTGTACTCCAGGACAGTTATCCCAACGTTATTTCATAAAGGCTGTTGATCTTCCAGTAGATGTCTTTTCAGTCACTGTGCTGATTGACACAAAAATATTGTTTTGAGGCTATAAATACACGGAGTACGGATTGTGATTCAGTCGGAAATGATCGATCAAAATCCGCAAAGTTGTGATTTCCCCTAATTTCCTCCATTTACGTGATTTATTTAAAGTAGCAGAACTGAACATCACTAATAACTTACTTTGTTTTGGAACATGTTAAAAATCAATTTTTCAAAAAAATCAAAATCAATATAAATACAAATGAACTTCTGCCTGTCTGTCAGTCAGTCTGTCTGTCTGTCTGTCTGTCCGTCGGTCTGAACCTTATAGACTCGGAGACTACTAAACCGATCGGCGTGAAAATTTGCATGCAGAAGTTTTTGGGGCCGAAGATGGTTTGTATGATAGTAAGAGACCCCTCCCATCTCTGTTAAGGGGGGCTCCCATACAAATGAAACACAAATTTCATCATAACTCGAGAACCACTCAAGAAAAGGAAACTAAATTTGGCAGGTGGAAGTTTTTGAAGGCAAGACATGTTTCAATCGTAGTTTGAAACCCCTCCCCTCTCTAGAAGGGGAGGCTTTCATACAAATGAAACGGAAACTTCTGCATAACTCAAGAACTAAACAAGCAAATGGAACCAAATTTTGCATGTGGGGTTTTCTGGAGGTGAACAATATTTCTATGGTTGTTCGAGACCTCCCCTGTTCTAGAAGGGGGGTTCTCATACAAATGAACAAATAAAATTGAAATTTCTGCATAACTCGAGGACTAGTCAAGCAAATGGAACCAAATATGGCATGTTGGGGTTTTTGGAAAAGAGAAATGTTTCTATGATGGTTTGAGACTTCTCCTTGAAGGGTAAAACATAATATGAAGTAGTTTATATACCATTTTTTATAGTTATATGAATAGTAGCAATTTTATGATCAGCGCTACATAAATGACCAAGATTTGTGTTCTAGACGTCTTCATATTATAAGGACCGATCAGCTATCATGGAGACCATGTGTGTTCAAGTTAAGAGCACTTGAGCACAGTTCCCAACAAAATGATGTGTTTCCGAACAGAACGAATTTCAGGGTTCTGACAAACGCATTCTTAACGAAGATCAGCCCATTTTCTGTCGAAAGCCTAGTATATAAAAATCGCAGTGCAAACGAATCACCCGCAACTCAACGAATAACCGCAGCACAATCGACACAAACAAAGGTCCGTATCCCTCATATGTGGGACAGGCCAAACAACAGTCCTTATTATTTTGCAACAAAAGACACAAACATAGGGATTAGAGTGATCTGCAATCGTCCATCATTGTTTTGCAGTTTTGTCTGTTTCGCAAAAACTGTATTGTCTCTGTTGTAATACTCATACGCACATTGTGAACGACGGTGATCGACGACCGGTAGGGGGCGCCATTTCCCTCATTCATCCTTAATCGTGCCTAGCCTAGTGGTGATCGATCATCGGGACGATTACCGGGAAGCAGTCGAAGAATAACACGCACTCACCTGTAAGAAAGGATAAATTGAGAAAACAAAGAAATAGAGGTTAGTTTTCAAAAGGATTTAAATTATCGAGGAATTGTTGGGCAATGCGAACCGAACAGAATGAGGAAACAATGATCGTAAATAAGAGAATCAGATGGTGATTAAGAAAACCCTTTTTTGGTTTTCCTAGCAGTGTTTCTTCGAACGGAGTATTAATCTTTGCTCGGACATAATAGGATTAGCTTGACCATGAGCGGTGATAACATCTAAATCTGATTATGGTGAAGCAGCTTAGGAACTGCTACATATGTTAAGATTGCTCCAATCTTTGCCAGAACAAAGGTTTCAACGATAAAAAAGGATACTTGTTTCTTAGTTGTAAAATAGAAGGGTAGCCGGAAAATTCAGAACATATCCCAAACCCAGTTCACGAAACTGTGAACACTTGCAGCTAGAATATACCAGCAAATTCCAATATGCATCAACCTAACCTAGCCAACAGCATCCTCTTCCTAAGGGAAGCACCGGCAGCAGCTGATCCGATCCGAATGTGGGAAAGTCGAACAATTTCCCACACGTAACTGTAGTTGTCCATCCGTTCGTCGATGCCAGTGCCCAAGTAACGGTTCATCTCACAGGACAGTTTGCCGAACGGACCTGCCAGTTTGCCGTGTACCTCTCAAATTACCGACTAAGTGCGTTGACAAACATAAAACGACGACGACGAAGAGCTGTTGTTTGTCAAGATCGTTCCAGACCCTGGACCCGGTTTCCTCCTTTCCTTGTGCGTACCATTCTTGCAGAACCAGAACAACAACAGCAATGGCCATATTTGCTCAGTACGACTTGTTCAAACAGAAATTAAGACAAGTCGACCACAGAGAAATTTTTCCGCATAGAATGTGCACGACCGGATTGGACTCTGACCGGACAAGCCAATAATTTCCTCTCAATTTTTGCCTTCTTTACAGTTTATTATAGCTATTATGGTTGCTGTTCTGGCGATGATGGAGGAGAAATGAGTGTCGGCATCCTTTTGCTTTGTTTTGATTGCGGATTAAGGATGTGCGTGCTTCCTCTTTCGCCCGGGCCAAAGGCCAAAAACGATGCCAGCAGGGAGGAAGCAATCGGTCGAACGACTTCCGAGAGCGAGAGAGAGAGAGAGAGAAATTTCGGGACACCGGAACGAAATTTCCCAATTAGGATGGATGACTTGTGCAAATATTTTCGTGACTCCTACTATCTTGAGTTTGCTTTCCACGGCTGACCCAGCATAAGCGGGGGTGCAGAAAGTGTGTAAGGATGAGGCAAGGAGATTAGTGGTGATAATTATAGATGCAGTTATCAATCTTTTCTTTTGAGGTGAGAAGGGTCCGGAGCAATACGGATACGGACTATGAGAGGGAGGTCCAAATGAAATTTTGGTTAATCAACCTTCTAGAAGAACAACCTACGCAACATGTATGGCCAGTATGGTCAGACACCCTCAGAATGTCCTCCGAAGACAGAGTTTTGCAAAATCCTGAAGTTTGATGTGTCGCAAGCCAGGTTTTGGGAAAGATTTGAATATGGTCTCTTTCCTGGAGGAACTAGGATCTCGCAAGAGCTTCTTAAGTGGCCAATATAGTCAGGAATCCTCGAAATGTCCTCCGAAGATAAAGTTTTGCAAAATCCTGAAGTTTGAAGTGTCGCAAGCCAGGTTTTGGAAAAGATTTAAATATGGCCTCTTTCCCGGAGGAATTCGGATTCCGTAGGGCCTCCCTGAGTAGCCAGTATGGTCAGACACTCTCAGAATGTCTTCCGAAGGCAAAGTTTTGCAAAATCATGAAGTTTGATATGTCGCAAGCCAGGTTTTGGAAAAGATTTGAATATGGCCACTTTTCCGGAGGAACTCGGATCCCGCAGAACTTTTTTTTCGTAGCCAGTATGGCCAGAAATTCTCAAAATGTCTTCCGATGACCTAGTTATGCTAAATCGTGAAGTTTGATATGCCGCATGCCATGTTTCGCTACTAAAAATATTGTGTCCACCATCCCAGTACAGGTACTTACCCCAGTACTCCCACCTTGGAATCCGAAACTACGGAAATTTTGGGAATAATCAGTGCAGATATATAAACTAGGATATATTTGTGATCTATTGAAAAAAAACCGCAACAAAATCCGATGACTAACGATGGAGTATCATCAATTTAAAATTTTAAATTTTCTGTCTCAGAGGGGTTGGGGACGTACGTGTTAAACAAACTTTAAAATTTCCTTTGAATATTGACAACCGTTGCACAGTGGTCCAGAATGCGAATTTTGCTGGCAAGATACATTTTCAGCCTAAGTTTATAGTTTTGGAGCAAAATTGTCTTCTAGAAAGTTTCTAATAACAAGGCGCTTCTTTTGGTGTAAATGAAAACTAGGGTGGTCCTTATTTTAAGAGAAATCGAAAATCTAACTTTTTTATTTGCAGAAATGAAGGCATACATTCTCTGGAAAAGTTGTAGAATAAATAATTTCAAGCAACTATGATGGTATAATTTTTTCTGTACCTTTTGATATGACCGAATTAGAGAAAAAAAATCCTACGTAGAATTAAAGAAATTTTTTCCTGCGTAGCTTAGGGTGTCCCTGAAAAAATTAGTTATTTTGCTGTATTTTTTTTATTAAAAATGTTTAAGCAAAATTATCTCCCCATTGATTTTAGAACAATTAAAGTTACTTTTGGTTTGCTGAAATTGTCTCTATCGAATGTCACACAAAAGTTACTGTTTTTGTAAAAAAAGAGGCCTTTTTTAAAATGTTGATATTGCTAGTTGGGGCAAACTAACAAAAAATTTCTCAACAGCATTTGAGAGGATTTTTTTATTGCATTTCATATCTGAAAACTGGAGATCGGTTATTTTTTTAATTGAGTAAAACACATTTGAAAAGAACGTAATTTAAAAATAGTTTCTTTTGTAGTTTGTAAACAAACCGGTTTAGATCAATTTTTCCTGGATAACTTAGGGTGTCCCTACGAAAAAAACAAAAAAAAAATCTTAAATTTTTTTATTTCAAATTTTCCAACGAAGTTATCTTCAGACGATTTTTAAAGGGTGTCCACGATGAAATTGCCACACACAAAATTGATTCGCAAAATTCGAGTTTTCATCCGATTGCCATCAAATTTTCAGGGATTGAGATATAACTATTAAACTTCATTTTACCATTTTACTCGTATTTTATTTACAGTCCATACGCAAATGCCCGCACCTTGGCCTTAACCCCGGCCATAAGATTCTGCACAACCTGTGGATCAACCGTTTTTTGCATGTAAACCCATACTTTCTTCAGTTCCTCGACTGTCTTCACTACCTTAGGTCGTTTAAGAAGGTGCTGCTTCATAATCGCCCAGTACTTCTCGATGGGGCGGAGCTCCGGAGTGTTGGGAGGGTTGAACATTTTCGGCACGAAATTGACCTTATTGTCCGCATACCACTTCAGCACGTCCTTGGAGTAGTGGCATGACGCCAAATCCGGCCAGAAGATTGTTGGGACGTTGTGGGCCTTCAGGAGAGGAAGCAGCCGCTTCTGGAGGCACTCTTTATGTACACCTGTCCGTTCATCGTGTCCTGGGTCACGCAAGGTGCACTCCGCTTCCCGCACGTGCAGATGGCTTGCCAAACCAGGAATTTCTTCGCAAATTTGGACATCTTCTGAGTGCGGACATGCTCCGGAACGCTGAACTTATCCTTGGCCGTGAAAAACAGGTTGCCGGGGATCTGTTTGAAGTCGGCCTTCACATATGTTTCGTCGTTCATGATGTAGCATTCAACTTTCGTCAGCATGTTGAGGTACAACTTCCTGGCACGGGTTTTGGCGGACTTGTTCTGCTTCTCGTCGCGATTAAGGGCCTTTTGTACCTTGAACGTTCGAAGCCCAGCCTTAGTTTTGACCTTCTGGACAAAACTTCGGCTTAGGTGCAGCTTAGCTACATCCCGAACGGAGGCGTTCGGATTTCGGTTGAAGGCCCCAACTACGCGGTTGTGATTTTTGGTGTTGTACGGAATACTTTTTCCTTCACTTCTGGGCTTCCGATCGGTGGTCAACCGTTCCTCGAACCGCTTAATCACTCGCGACACCGTGGAATTCGCGATTCCCAACGTTTTAGCGATGGAACGATGCGAGAGATCCTTGTTCTCGTGATGAATGCGCAAGATTTTATCACGCACGAGCTGTTCTTTCGACACCATTTCCGCGAGATTTGATCACAGGACTTTAAAACTTGCAGGATGTAAATAATGCACTATGAACTAAATCCACCCAAATTTTCATTAAATTCTACCCAACGGTTAAAAAGTTAGAGCAATTTCATAGTGTGGCAATTTCATCGTGGACACCCTTTACATAAATTTTTCTGTCTGAAAAAAACATGAGTTTAAGGCCTTACTGACAGCCTAGATCATCCTGAATATGAAGAAGTTCGGGAAAAGAAATAAATGCCTTATTAATAGCATAAAGCGTAGTTTTAGAATATGGTACTTATGCAAACGTATTATTAAACTTTAAACGTTTAATATTGCTATATCTTTCTGGACTGTTCTAGATTATCAAAAAAGGAACTTTTTTGAATTTCTAAACTTCATATCTACAAATGTAACAGTAGCTTTAAGGACTATATTAGATTATGATATGCATTCAAAAAAATTGAATGAACCTCTTGGAAGGCCAACCGTCATCATTTGATAATTTTGTGACGTTCTAGGTCATCAAAACTATCTTTGAGTTCAGAACTTAAGATCTACAGTAGTAACTATAGCTTTTTGGGCTATACAAAATAGCGCTACGCATTCAACCATATTTGAAGAATACTTGGATGATCAGGGTCACCCAAACTGTCTTTGAGTTCAAGAGATAAGATATACAGTTGTTACAGTAGGTTTTTGCAAAGGAATAATTTGTATACAACAATATTCATTAAAAAGTGTATAAGGTCAACAGACATAATGCGACAATCTTGGGATGTACAAGGTCATCCAAACTGTGTTTAAGTTCAAAACATAAGATCTACAGTGAGTTATAATAGTAGCTTTTTGGGGTATATAAGGTGGCAATGTGTAAGGAGTGTATCGAAAATAAGCTATCCACAAACTTTCTTTCAAATTATGTTGAAACCCGATATTTTATTCATACAAAAAATTAATCCTTTATTGTACGAGGTTAAACTTGAACATATTGAAGACCGGATGAAATTTAAGTTATTCCTTCACGAATTTTCGATCTTTGGATCGAATGCTCTTCATCAAGTTCCGGACAAGTGTTGCATCGCATTTTTTGGACGCTTGAGCCCAAATTTTTTTGAACTCCTGCATGTTCCCAGCTGCCTTACCAGTCTTCTTGAAGACCCTCTTCACGATTGCCCAGTAACGTTCGATGGGTCGAAGCTGAGGGCAATTTGGTGGATTGATATTTTTCTCAACGAAATCTATACCCTTTTCCGCAAGCCAATTGAGAGTGGTTTTGGCATAGTGAGCCGACGCTAAATCCGGCCAAAACAGTGGAGGTGTACTATGCTTCTTATATAAAGGCAACAATCTCTTCTGGAGACACTCAGATCGATAGATTTCCGCATTTATAGTTCCAGTAGTGTAAAAATGGTTGACTTCAAACCACAGGAACATATTGCTTGCCATACCAGTACCTTTCGACAGAATTTCTCCACTTGAATCGACCTGTCCGCATCGCTCTCATCCTCCCCAACGACGGCAGTAAAGTATTGTGGACCTGGAAGGGTTTTGAGTCCTCCTTTACATAGGTCTCATCGTCCATCAAAACGCATGCATCCGGACGCTGCAAAAGACGCGAATACAATTTCCGGCCCTTGTTGCTGCTCGCTTCTTCTGTTCTGCACTTTGTTTCGAGATTTTCTGCTTCTTGTAGGTCTTCAGGTGATTTCGTCTCTTGATACGCTGGATCATTCCGACACTCGTTCCTGCTCTTTTGGCCAAATCACGTACTGACATTGATTTGTTTTTCATGATTAGAGATACCACTTACTGCTCCAGTTTCGGGTTGGAAGAACCGGGTTTTCTGCCTCTTCCTGGTAACTCATCCAAAGAATAGTGTTCCTCAAACTTATTAATAATGGTTTTAACACTCGCATGATGAATTCCAAACCGCTTCGCCAATTTTCGCATAGTAATACCTTTCTCACTTAGCCATGTGTCCAGAACCTTAATTTTCACTTCCTTTTGAATACGCGACATTTTGAAAACGCAGAATTTGAACCGCACAAACAAGTAAACAAAAGAAAGCTGACAGTCAAACGCACAGCATGCAGTGTTCAGAGCATAAAAACCATCACAAATACATGCGTACAACGCAAATGTATGTGGATAGCTTATACTCGATACACTCCTTATTCAAACATATTCAATGAAACTTTTGGAAGGTCAACAGACAATATTTTACAACTATCGGATCCCCTAGGTCAAACAAACTGTCTTGACGTTCAGAACTTAAGATTTACAGTTTCAACAATAGTATTAAGGCAATACAAAGTTACAATACGTATACAAACATATTTAATTAATATTCTTTAAGCCAACATACATTTTAAAGCAATATGCCATGTTCTGGGTCATCCTAACTATCCTTGAGATCAGAACAACAGTTGCAACAAAAGCTTTCAGGGCTATGAAAAGCTACGCTGTGTATTGGAACATATTAGTTGAATATTTCGGAAGATCAACAGATGTTATGAGATAATTTTCTAGGTTATCCAAATTATCCTGGAATTGAAAACTGAAAATCTACAACTGGAACTGTAGCTTGCTGAACCAAACGAAGTAACAATATGTATTTGACCAATTTAGGTGAGTATTCTGGAAGGTAAACAGATAGAATGAGATATCTTGGGATGTTATTGGTCACCAAAACTGCCCTCTGGTGTTTAGAAGTTAGAATCTACACTCGTAACATTAGCTTTATAACCTATTAACGGTGACGATATGATATTACAAACACATTCAGTGAATCTTTTCTAAGGTCACCAGTCATTATCAGATTATCTTGGGATGTTCAAGTTCATAAAAACTGACTTGAGTTCAAAACTTAAGATATACAGTAGTAACCGTAGCCTCTTGGGCTATACAAAACTACGATAACTTTTCAAACATATTCTCAAACGTCCACAGACATCATAGGATAATTTTGTTAGTTTAGGTTCATTCAAAACTTAAGGTCTACAGCTGTAATTGTAGCTTGCTAGACCAAAGACTAAAGTAAGTTTGTTTGGCTTGAATATCCCAAAATTATCTCATAAAGTCTGCTGGTCTTCCAGGGCATTCATTGAATCCAGGGCATGTTGAATATATGCCATAACATTGTACAGCGGATAAAGATACTGTTACAACTGTAGATCTTAAGTTCTAAATTCCAGGACAGTTGGGACGACCTAGAACATCTCAAAAAATTCAAAAAAATCTACTAATTTATTCCATTAATTTCGAAAACTTTTGACCTAAACGGGTTAATTCAAGTAATATTGCAATCTGAATGGCTTACATTTTCTTGTGTAGTCCTACGTCATCATTCCGTAGTTTTTAATGATAACATGAGTGAGCATTGTGATCATCGTCAAATATCCACCACTTACCTAACTGCTAGCGAAATTATCCTCCATAATGATTCCACGCACGTGCATTACAATTATGAGCTACGTGCCCGGCTTCCCAAAGTCCCCAGCCCTATCTCCCCCTCGCATAATCCCATCCACCGCATGATCCAAGCGAAACCCTTCGCCGGAAACAATCACACCTCATCGCAGAGCCCCATCAAAACTCGTCGACGGCGATTCCGAGAACTCCCATGGCCCTACACAGCAGCAGCGTCCCAACGAGGGCCCTATCTTCGTCACAATCTTGTCGCAGCCGACGTTAATGACGCGAAATGTGCGTTCGCGGGTCCCAGAGGGAGGGAGGAGGGTCCTCATCAAATTACCACCACCCCGTGAGAAATCGCCCTAAGCTGCGAGATCTCTTTAGCGGCGTGTGTCGCGTGTGGCATTTATCCGTCCCGTCTTGTTTGCTGGTCAATCGGCCGTGGCTGGAGTTTTAGGGGTTTGACGCGAATGACACGATAATCTCCCAGCGCTTAGAACAAACAGCCAATGCTCACTGGTCTCATTGAAGTCGTTAAAAGACAATTTTCGTCGTCATCTTCGCCGATCTCGGCGGATGTGCTGCGCTGCGGTTGCGTCCGTGTGTGCGAGCGTTTTGCGCAAAGTTGTATTTATTTGGTCAATAATTGATATTTAGCAGGTAATAAAAGCACTCGTTGTTGAGCGGCGGTTTGCGTCGAACGAAAAGAAAAAAAAAGCTGGAATTCCTTCGTAAGTACACTAATTTGACCATGTTGGAAGTTTGGGGGGTAATTGCGGTCTTGTTTTCTTTCATTTTTTTTGGTGCTGCGGGAGAGTTCAGCAACCTTTTCTGGATCAGGTTCCTTGGATTCCATCTTACGATATCAGTTGAAAGGGGGGGGGGGGGGGGGGATTTCGGGAATTTCGCTAAATTTAACGACTCTCTTTTTTGATGAAGATCTATTTCTCTTTTTTCCTAGGACGCGTCCCAGAGCCATTAATCTTCTAGGCCTGGCGGGGGCCTTCATTCGGGGAAGGTTAGATTGTGTTTCTTGTTTTGGACATCCCGGGCGGCGGGCGGCCGGACACCCAATCGGCTGCGGGTCATTAGATATTGTTGTTGTTCTGTCCTGTGGCCCGAATCGGAGTGTGAAGAAGAATCTCGCACCCAGCCCAGCCGAGAGTCGTGACTGGAAACGATGATCCCGTCCAGCGACTCGAGTGTTCTTGCGGGGACTAATGAATTATGCTTGGCCGAGAAGGAATCGTGCCTCGAGTGCTTGCTTGGCACGATTTGGATGAGCGAGCAATTTTTCGGATCTAGTTGAACGAGAAGCTGCCAACAATTTAGCGAAGGTTAATTATAAAATCGCCGGGATGAGACAGCGGGAAAAGTCGGCCGGGCATTGAAGAGAGTCCCGAACATAATTATACAATGTAACAGTTCAAAATTTATCATTCCCATCCATCAATATGTGTTTGCCTTTGGCAAACGAATACACGAGCTCGCTTGGGTAAAGTTTACTCGGCCCCACCGCACTGTGGTTCGGAATGCGAATCAAGGGCGACAAAAAATGTTGACGGGGTGGAGTTCTTATCGGAAGTAAGCGATTCTCGATTTCACTCAACTTGGTCATACTCTTTCTTTAAGGAGTTGGAAAATTGTTTCAACTTGGTCAATAGAGTACCATATTTTTAAGAAATCTTATAGGCTAAACCGCTTCTAATTTACTTATATTCCTTGAAAATTATTTAGCTCCAAGAATAGTTAGTCCATGATAAGATATAAACCAACAGTAGGGATGCTGTTGTGACCACTTGAAAAGTGTGATGGTGGTTTATCATTTGGAAGTCAAACTATTTATAGAAACGTTTAAAAGAATACTTGGATCGAATTATACCAACAGTAATGATGCTCTTCGGATTACTCACAAAGTGTGATTATGGCTTTTGAATGGGTACACGATGAATTTTCTTTAACGCCTAGAGCCAATTTGAACCTTCACAAAGTGTGACGGTGATTTACCTCATTTGGAGAAACAACATCGCTTAAAAGCTACTTTGAATCGATTTAAACCAACAGTAAGGATGCTGTTAAAAACGGTCGTGGGCCGAATGTAAATTGTTTACAAGTTAAAATTATTTGTATATTGCGAAATCCAAGCAATTTCTCAACAACGCCTAAAAGCTTCTTGAAACCGATTCAAATCAACAGTACGGATGCTGTTGAGGCCACTGTATGTTGCCAAAATCAAACCGTACCAAAAGTGACCGGATATTATGAACCGGATTTTTTTTAAATATAAAACGAAAGATATTTTGCTTCCCATGAATGGTTTTGCGCCATTTTTAATAGAAAGATGTTCCGAAAAATACAGATTCCGAGTATTAGATGGTGTTGTTCGCCCAACTTAACCGTAATTGCGTGCAAAAATTTTACAAATAACATGTATTATATTTAAAATATGATTCGTACTACGCTCGATGGATTTAAATCAAGTTTACAGGTTGCGGTTGAGATTTCGACATCTTTCGTAACCTTAGATGGACTGCAGCAGGGAGATGCGCTTTCGAACTTGTTATTCAACATAACACTCGAGGAAGCTAGGGTGCGAGTTGTGAACATCCATACCTCTCGCGCCAAAGCCACGAGTTCGAATTTCACCCTAAACCCCCCCCCGACAAGTTTCGAAAATACATAAAAATGTATTTGAGAGAATACGACTGGAGATGAAACAGCCCAGGGCCCAATCTAATCTTATCTAATCTTTGTATATCTTTTCTTTCTATCTCTTTCTATCTCTCTTTATTTCTATCTCCCTTTCTTTCTATCTCTCTTTCTTTCTATCTCTCTCTTCCTATCTCTCTCTCTTCTTATCTCTCTTCTATCTCTATTTTTCCTATCTCTCTCATTTATCTGTTTTATTATCTCTCTCTTTTATCTTCTCTCTCTCTTATGTCTCTCTTTTATCTCTCTCTATCTCTCTCTTTCTTTGTATCTCTTTCTTTTCTATCTCTTCCTATCTCTCTCATTTATTTCTCTCTTTTATCTCTCTCTTTCTATCTCTCTCTTTCTATCGCTCTTCTCTCTCTTTTATCTCTCTCTTTTATCTCTCTCTTTTATCTCTCTCTTTTATCTCTCTCTTTATCTCTCTCTTTATCTCTCTCTTCTATCTCTCTCTTCTATCTCTCTCTCTCTATCTCTCTTTCTATCTCTCTCTTTCTATCTCTCTCTTTCTATCTCTCTCTTTCTATCTCTCTCTTTCTATTTCTCTCTTTCTATCTCTCTCTTTCTATCTCTCTCTTTCTATCTCTCTCTTTCTATCTCTCTCTTTCTATCTCTCTCTTTCTATCTCTCTCTTTCTATCTCTCTCTTTCTATCTCTCTCTTTCTATCTCTCTCTTTCTATCCCTCTCTTTCTATCTCTCTCTTTCATCTCTCTCTTTCTATCTCTCTCTTTCTATCTCTCTCTCTTCTAACTCTCTCTTTCTCTCTCTCTCTCTATCTCTCTCTTTCTATCTCTCTCTTTCTATCTCTCTCCTTTCTATCTCTCTTTCTATCTCTCTCTTTCTATCTCTCTCTTTCTATCCCATCTATCTCTCTCTTTCTATCTCTCTCTATCTATCTCTCTCTATTTCTATCTCTCTTTCTATCTCTTTCTATCTCTCTTTCTATCTCTTTCTATCTCTCTTTCTATCTCTCTTTCTATCTCTCTTTCTATCTCTACTCTTTCTATCTCTCTTTCATCTCTCTTTCTATCTCTCTTTTCATCTCTCTTTTTCTATCTCTCTTTTCTATCTCTCTTTTTCTATCTCTCTTTTCTATCTCTCTTTTTCTATCTCTCTTTTTCATCTCTTTTCTATCTCTTTTCTATCTCTCTTTTTCTATCTCTCTCTTTCTATCTCTCTTTCTTTTAAGAGGTAAAATACCTAAACAAAATAACTAAGAATTGCAAGCAAAATATCTCTCCAATAACAAAATCTGTTATTTCGGATACCTGGGAATACCTAAGAGGTACTATTTTGGTATTGGCTTACCTCAATTTGGTATTCGCATAACATTATGGAAACAATTTTATGGTATTATCCGCAGGAATTTTACCTCTTAATCTGAGCTCCTAAATACCAAGGTCAGTTATCAAGTTATTCACTCCTGCTCGGGCAGTAATCGTGATCAAAATAAGGTATTCATATGTTTTTGTCTCTTGTTCGGGCAGCTCTTAAGTACCAAGGCCAGTTATCAAGTTATTCGTTAATACTTCGGTAGCGAACCCGAGCAGGATCCTGCAGGACTTAAAAGACTCTGAACCTGCCGGTCAATTTGTACGGGCATGAAACCTGGACCGGAAAGAATTCGGGATGTATGAACGCTGCGAACAATACCTGGGTGCCGTTGGGGGAACCGGGATTGTAGCCAAGTATGACAAATTCGAGCTCAGCAATATCAATTTAAAAAATTCAGCATTTTCGAACAGAATTTCAAAAAGAAACTTCTGAGGCATTTTTTTCGGTTCCATTGGTTATTCTGTAGCCGGTTCCGAGTAACCCTGGAGAAACCGGATTATGGGCCAAACATGGCATCAACTCAAATGTTAGCACTGGGTGTCTAATTTCAGCATTTTAAAAGAAAATTACCATGACGAATCTCTGAGGCCTTTCTCTTTGGTTCAAATGGCCACACCGTGGAATCTTTCCGAGATTTTCCTGAGTCCGGGAATTGGAATTCTTTGAAATCAACTACTGAGATTCTTTGGAATTCCGTTTTGGGATGCTCCAGAATTCCATTTTGGGATGTTTCAGTAATCCATTTTTGGCCTTTCCAGAAACGCATTTTGAATTTTGCCGGAACCCAATTTAAGATTGTCCAGAATACAATTTTAGATTCTCCAGAATTCCATCGTTCAATGTTCAATTGTGGAATTTTCCAGAATTTCTATTTTTTATCTCCTGAATCCTGAATCGGAATTCTCTTGAAACAATTTCTGAAATTCTCTGGTTTTGGGATGCTTGCAGAATTCTATTATAAAATTTTCAGTAATCCCGTTTTGGGTTTTCCAGCACCTCATTTTGGGTTTTCAAGGATCTCTTTCTTGAATTTTGAACTCTCTTCATAACCCATTAGGATTCTTCTAAATTGCAGTATTGGATTCATTTAAATCCTTTTATTTTGGGATTTTCTTACATCCCTTTGTTGATTCTCCCAGATCCCATTTTTGGTCTACTGAATCTCATTTTGGGATTCTCCCGAATCCCGTTTTGAGATTCTCCTGAATCATTTTTTGGAATTCTTTTAAATGCCAATTTGGGTTTCTCCTGAAACGCATTTGGGATTCTTTAGAATCCTGTACTGGATTTTTCTTGAGACCCATGTTGCGATTTTCCAGAATCCTACTTTCGATTTCTCTTAAATCCCGTTTTGGGACACTCTACAATTTCATTTAAGAAATCTCAAGAATTCCGTTATGGTTTTGCCAAAACTCCCATTCTAGAATTCATGAAACTTTATTTTTGGATTCTTTTGAATGACGTGTTGAGACTGTCTTGATCATTTTGGGATTGTCCAGAATACAAATTGAGGATTCTCCAGAATTCCATCCTTCACAACTCCATACTGGGTTTCTCCAGAATTCCTTCTTTTTAATGCCGGAATCTTCCCGAGATTTTCCTGAATCCTGAATCGGAATTATCTAGAATCAACTTCTGAGATTTTCCAGAATCCTGTTTTGAGATGCTCCAGAATCTCATTTTGAGATGTTCCAGTGTTCCATTTTGGGATTTTCCAGAAAAATATTTTGATAGTTTCCATAATCCTATTAAAACATTTTCCGGAATCCCGTTTTGGAATTTTGCAGAATCAAATTTTGAGATTGTCCAGAAAAAAGTTTTAGAATTATCCAGAATTCCATCTTTCTGGATTCTTCAGAATTCTTTTTTTTTAATACCGCAATCTTCCCGAGATATTCATGAATTGGAATTCTCTTAAATCAACATCTGAAATTCTCCAGATTTCCGTTTTTAGATGCTCCATAATCCCATTTTGTGATGTTCCAGTATCCCATTTGCGATTTTCCTGAAACCAATTTTGGGATTTTCCAGAATCTCATTTTGAGTTTTCTAGGATCGCCTTCTTGAATTTTGGACTGTATATTTTAGTGATGGATTCTTTTAAATCCCATCTAAGGATACTATACAATCTTATATTGGGAATCTCCAGTATTCAACTTTGGGTTTCTCTAGACACCCATTCTGGGATTCTCCAGAATCCTATTTTAGATTTCTTCAAAGCTTTTCCTGACTGACATGAGATTCTCTTTAGCCACATTTTGGGATTCTCTTTAATCCCATTTAGAGATTCCCAAGAATTCAAGTTGAGGATTCTCCAGAATTTTGTTGTTGTTGAATTTTTCCGCATCTTCCCGGATTTACCCTGAATCCTGCTCTAAATCTACCTCTGAGATACTACAGAATCTCACTTCGAGAATCCCCAGAATCCCGTTTAGGGATGCTCCAGAATCCTATTTTGGGATGTTCCTGAATTCCATTTTCGGATTTTCCTGAATACTGCTTTGGGATGTTCCAGAATCGCATTTTGAGTTTTTCTAGAATCCCTCTCTTGAATTCTTAAGACTTGTTGGTCTCGTATAAATCTCATTTTTGGGATTTTAGGAACTAGGAAATGAGTCCTATTTTGGTATTCATCTTAAACCAAGTTTTGATTCTCTTAAATCCGTATTAGAATGCTTCATAATCTCAATTTAGGAATCTCCAGAACTCAATTATTGTGTTTCCCAAGACTTCATTGGTTTTGGGAATCTCCAAAATCATATTTTAAGAATTGTTCAAAATCCTATTTTTGGGATTCTCCTATATGACGTTTTGAGATTCTAGTTAATTCCAATAGGAGATTTTCGCTAATCGCATGTATAGATTTTCCAAAATTGCAACCTTCAAAACTCCATGCAGGGATTCTTCAGAATCCTTTATTGTTAAATTCATCGGAATCTTCCCGACATTCTCTTGAGTCCTAATTTGAGATTCTCTTAAATCTTTAGAGATACTCCAGAATCCAATTTTGGAATTTTTTTTGGGATCTTCAAGTGCCCCTCTATGGGATTTTAGAGAATTCTATTTTGGTACTCTCCATCCAATTGAAGGACTCTTCAAATTGATAATTTGGACACCTCCTCGCATTGCGTTTTTTGATTATCCTGAATCGCAGTTTGGGATGTTCCCGCAACGATTTTGAGGTTAGTTTCATCCGGATTTAGATTTTTCTGAACTCCATTTTCGAGATTCTCCTAAATCCTCACTTTGGATTCTCTTAAATCTTGGGATGCTGCAAAATCTCATTTTAGGAATTTTCAGACACCCAGTTTGGATTTCCCAAGACATCCTTTCTGGAATCCTGTTGAAGAGATGCTCCAGATTCTCATTATGGTATTTTCCTGAATCCCATTTTGAGTTTCTTTTAAATCTCTTTTTTTAAGTCTCAAGATTCTCTTGAATACAACTTCAGGATTCACTTAAATCCAGTTTTGAGATACTCCTGAATCATGTTTTGGGATTCTTCAGAGTGCTATTCTGGAATGTACAGAATCCCATTTTAGGTTTACCAGAATGCCTTTTGGGATTTTCCAGAATCCTACATTAGGTTTCTCAAGAATCTCGTTTTTTTTATTCCCAAGCAACTCATTATGGCATTCTCCATAATCCAATTTTAGGAATCTTTAAAATATTATTTTGGGATTTTCCTGAATGACATTCTGAGAAATGTTTGAATTCCGTGAGATTCTCCTGGATCTCGTTTTGGGTAGGCGAAGTGCAGCAATGAACCGAGAAGAGTGGAGGCAACTTCTGCATAAAGCAAAGGCAACCCCGGCTATAGCCTGATTGGTAAGACGCAAGTAAGACTCAATAAGTGAAGTCATCAAGTAAATTTAAAAAAAGTAAAAAAACATTAAATCAGTTAAATATTTAAAAAAAAATCGATAAATCAACTCAGGACCAACCAAATAATTTGAAATTATTCATTCGGTAACAGAAAAATGATCACAAGAAAATTCAACAACTTGTTCAACGTAAGTCCTTTAGAATATCCAGGAGTAAACTGGTCTGATCTGAACATGTTCAAGGTTACCCTGGAGTAGTTTCTCAATGGAAGCTCATGTGTAAATATCCCGGTTTTTTTATTCAATGATAGTCATTTGGAATGCCCTGGATCACACATGTCAAACCCTGTTACATATGTTCCTGCGAATCGGTTTGCTCAGTTTCTGAACCATGCTAAAGCACTTGAAAGCGACCAGTTTCTAACTACGACTACATTTCATCTTCCTAATCCAAATTGCCAGGGAATTTGACAACCAGTTCAATTGTAACTATCTGGAGTGTCCAGGACCACATTTGCTACATCCTGTTATGTTGAAGTAGAACCAGGAGTCTGATCATCACAAGTAGAATTCGCTAACCTGGTCAAGCAAGAAGCCAACTTCCAATAGCTTAGTAACCGACCAATTCCACCTTCTGGCACTCAACAATCGAATTCTGAACCATAGTGCACCCCGTAGCCTCCACAGCTCCACAGCTCGCAGTACAAGCTTACAAACAGTGTGCGGGTTCATCCGAACTCGGCAGAAATCAACAAACGATCGCATTATGAATTATCAGCACTCCACACACTGAGAGGACTACTCTTCCGAACAATCTCAAGCTAGACGCCGTCCGGTGGGTTCAGAATGCGCGGGAACTCTCCTTGCACAACTTACATCGATAGGGGGAATATTGCATCATCATCACCAACTTCATCTTCCTCCGAACGAGCGAACGAACGAACGCACAAACGAGAGGACCCAGTCTCGTCCGTCTCGCACTTAGCATACTAATCTGCTCCAGGCTTCAACCGACGACGACGGCAATCCTGATTCTCGCGCACGGGCTTCCTTTCTTCATAATTTATTTTCGCAATCGCACCACCATCACCGGTCGGGTCTTGCTTGCTTGTTGGTTGGGTGATTTCCATTCACCGCCACCGACGCCGCCGCCGCCACCGCCGGAGCGGAGATCCTCTTTCATTCACTTTTCAGTCGGATTTCTTGGGAATTTGGGAGTGGAATGCATTTTTTTGTGGCCGAGCACCCATCTCCTGTTGCCTCCTTCTGAGCACTCCCTGATTGTGTTGTTGTTTTGCTGATTCTGGAGACCTGCGAGGGCTAATATTTCAATCCGGGTTTCTTCGTGAGGTTTGGAGGAGCATCTTCCTGTTGTTTTTTTCTTTCGCTTTTCGGTAAGGTGTCATGAAGTTGTGCACGTAACTAATATTTGCAGTGGCCGGAGGTACGTGTACGGAATTATTGGTGCGGAGTCATTTGGGTTTGGACAGGTCCGAAAAATTCCAAATGACCTCATGCAGTCAGACTGAAATAGAAAATTGACTAACTTTCTAGAAGACCCTGGGATTTTGGGAAAGAATGAGCTCGGATTATTCGCCCATTAATTCGATTGTCCGCGATCAAACCATGAAACCGCAGCAAAGGTGGATTCCTTTACAAATGACGGCACATGTTCTATTCAAATATTGTGAGAAATTATCCCTAAATTAATAACAACAACAGCGCTGGAGCACAGGACGTGATTGCGGGCAAAAACTAGTCCGGAGGAAACACTCGAACCGAGCGGAACTAAATGAATTTTGGTTGGATTCTCACCGTTGTTGCCGGCCGGAGGTCCGGTGTGAGAATCTCACAACAACAATTGTTTAGATATAATTTACAAGTCATATGGCTCCGGCGCAGCAGATCCTTTTTTTCTCAAAAAGTAGAAAAAGGACGATCACCGACCGACAACTCGGATGGCGGCGGGGGTTCGGACTCATTTGTATTGTTGTCCACTCCACTTGCCATTCTCTTTCCTCTTTGCGCATTCGCAAGGCAAGCAAGGAACCACTTGAAACTCGCATTGAAGGCAACAATACGGCTGCATAATTTCCCACGAACCAACTCTCCAAGGCCACTGCGGAGGATGGCGCAGAGAATTGGCACTTGCTGTCTCATCCTGGTCCTGATCCTGAAGGCTAGAGAGGCTTCCAGTTATTTCCTGGTGTGAGAAGGGATCACTCATTAATTAGGGAAGTGATGGTGCAACATTATCCGGTGTGGCGATAGATTCGAGTCTGAATTGCGTTTGATTTCCCCTCTTAGGTCAACTTGAACAACTATAAAGGGTGTTGAGATCAAAATTTGGTCAAACTGTAATGTGAGTGAGTTCATCAAAGTTGTTATTAAGAAGTCAAATTCATATTCTTTTTCAAGTTCAGTTAATAAAGAATACAGGAGAAATATTCAGCTAAGCTTCCTTTTTACCGAATGTGAATTGCCGGGTTTTTCGTTTAACACCTGACATAAGATTTTGTCACAACAGCTTTGTGAGTCTTCCCAAGGTACCGCTTGACGATGGCCCAATATTGTTCGATTGGGCGGAGCACTGGCGTGTTGGGAGGCTTCTTGTCCTTGGGCACCACTTGAAAGTTGTTGGCAACATACCACTCCATGGTCTTTTTCCCTTAATGGCAAGATGCCAAATCCGGCCAAAATAGAACGAAACAATTGTGTCGCTTCAGGAAAGGCAGTAGACGTTTCTGTAGGCACTCGCTCAGGTAAATTTCCTGGTTGACGGTTCCGGTTGCAATGTGAACGCCACAAGTACAGAAGGCCTACCACACTAGAAATTTCTTGGCGAACTTTGACAGTTTAATGTGCTTGAAAATATCAACCAGCTTTCGCCGTCCGGATGCCGTATAAAATTCCTGTCCAGGAAGCTGTTTAAAGTCTGCCTTGACGTAAGTTTCATCGTCCTGAACCACGCAATCAAACATCGTCAGCATCGTCGTGTACGACTTTCGTGATTGTGCTTTGGCCGAGTTTATTGTTTTGAGCGTTTTGAGTCACCACTTTCTTGTAAGTCGACAGTCTAGCTCGTTTTTTAGCTCTATCCACGGTTGAGGGCGTCACTCCCAGCTTCTTCACGACATCTCGGACGGAGACATTGGCGTTTCAGCGGGCAACTCTTTTTGTCGTCGCTGTGCCCTCCGTCTTTCGATTTCCCCTCGAATCGTGATGCGTAGCTTCTCTTCTTTCGACAACATTTTGATAACTGTGCTAATCTCAAAATCAATATTGAGATATGATCACATTGCACACACCTTAAAAATTAGTGGTGTGCAAAATTATTTAATGCACGATGAAAGAAAATGCGTCAAGTTTAGGTCGACCAAATTTTGATCGAAACACCCTTTAATAGGGTTATTTTGGTATATGGACATACGCTTGACAGTTCAAATGCGATCAATCAATATTCAAGTGTTATAATGATAAGCCGAGAACTCCTTAGAGTATAGACCGAGCAATCGGCCAACGTATCAATAGGTTAAAAAGAAACTACCCAACGTGTGTTCTATCTTCATTTTCAAGTATCCTAAGTATTACAATTTCAAGTGTCCGAGAACCCATTGAAGTAAGGGCCTGAAGGTGAACCGGCGTAACGAAGGGCTTTTTGACGTATTAACTGGAGCAATAACCCCAAAGCGATACATTGTCATACGATGAAAAGAGTGTTAGGTCATCCGAGACTGAATTTGGAGAGAACCCAAGTAACATTTTAGTTTTATCATGGTTTTATAGCATTCTACAAGTCTAAATCATGGCCTTTACAACCATCATAAAACCAAAACTGTTACTTGGGAAGATCATAGATTAATCAGTATCTTAAACCGCTTCTCTGCATTAGTCATACTTGTATAAAATGTAACTTATTTGTTATGCTATTTTATTGGAGTTATTGGTTATCCTAAGATCTCTATACAAAGGATAGATAAAGTTATGAGGATGTCCAACCTTTCAGTAGACTTAAATTTTATTTCATCTAACTGTCAGGCCACCATAATTGTTTAGAGATTTTTTTAATGGTTTGAAGACAATTTAACCAATAACTGAGTTAAGTACAATGTTTCGTAACAACTGAAAATCCTGGGTTGTAAACTCCAGGGCGTTCTAGATCTTCCTAAGATTATCACACGACGTCTGTTAAGCTTCTAGAATTTCTAAATCTAATCGAAATCCATACCGTATTTCTTTTCCAAATGTATGGAATTTATTTAATTGATTTAAATTAAAGTCTACAAACTCAGATTTTTTCACAGAAATCTGAAAAATAATCTGATTATTCGATTTAACGGAATCCGGTAAGATTTGTACAGATAACTGTAATTTCACCGAAATCCGTTAAATCAGGTTACCTAACGTTCAGATGTTGAGAATACTGTTAATTTTTACAGATTTCTGTAAAAAATCTAAGTGTGTAGCAGAGAAAAAACAATAGAAAATTGTCAAATTAAATTGATGGATATCCAAACGAGACGGAACATACATTCCAAAATTGGAATGAACTCACCATGTTCTACTATTCGATGAAACATGAACATCTTACTCTTCCCTTTAACAATATTGAGCCGAAAATTTGTTGAACTCTTTGGAGTTGCCGACGCATCAATTTCAATATTTCCTTGTTTATATTTAAGTACATAATCGGATACCACATTACACATTATTGAGTTCTCATTGACTTCGTTAATTATCCCAGGCTTTTGCCGTGCAACTTGCAAAATACACAAAGTTTTTTTTTACATGGGGGATACATTCCACTTTTACTACGAAACCGTCTAAAAAATAGACTAAATAGAGTTTATAAATTCACATGCATAAATATTTTAAATTTCTTCGATTTTGGTCAAAATGCAGTTTTTAAAATTCTGAGTGTTTTCACCAAATATTGTGAATTTTTTGAAAAACTACCATATGATTACTTTGTGCCCAAAACTGAAAATGGGACTCGAATTAGGTCGATAAAATGTTCCGCTCTGGAGTTATCGCCGTGTAAAAAAAAAAACGTGTAAAGTAAGACCTTAGTGTACATAATTATACTTCACTCTAATTAACTGGATAAAACTTGGTTCTATTTGAGATTGAAATCGTTGAGCAGGTTGAACTTTGATCGAGAGACGCCTCTGAAGGAAACAGATGGGGTTTTAAATTGCTTCGATTTTGTTTGCATGTGTTACCTTTTCATGTAATGGATAAAATGGAGTTTTTAAAATGTTGAGTATTTTCATGTTCTGCTCTGGAGTTATCGTCGAAAATAAACCGCGTTAAAAATAACGTGTAAAAAGACCTTAGTGTACAGCAAAACAGTGCTTTGTTATGGCTGTAGATCATATGTTCTAAACGAAAAGATCGTTTTGATGACTAAGGTCATTGCAAGGATATCCAACAACGATAGTTTAGTTTCCAAAATTTTCAATGAACATGATTGAAAGCATACAGTTACCCTGGGTAACGAAAAAGGCTACTGCAACGACTGCAGATGTCAAGTTCATATCTCCGGGAAACTTCTTATAAATGTTTGTTGAATCATCTAAAGACTCCAAAAACGTGATAAGTTTGATTTTATAGCACATAAAATTATGGAATCTTTCCTAATGTAGCAATTTTTGAGTTTGAATAAATGAACTCCTAGAGCCTCGCATGGAGATGAGAAATTATCTGCTTCTGACAAACTTGATAAATAAAATTATTAAATTTTCCAATCGCATATTTTTTTCGTTTTTAAACTTATCTTCATTATATGTGTCTTGTGATATTCTGGTTTCTTATTTTCATAGACATTTTCATATGCCTAAAATGTTAACTCAATTGTTAAATTTTACCAATATTTCCGATAAACTAATTCAAATTTCGAAATTCGTGGATTCTTCAATATCTCATTTTATTTTAACTGCCTATTGTTCAATTTACCACAAGTCAAATTTACCAGTTTCACAGTTTTTCTTATTGTTTATAACTTTTTATTTTTTTGTCCCATTCTATATTATTCAATTTTCATATTTTCTTTCTCAATAAAATTTTATCGCTTTCACTTTCGAAATTCCAGTTTTACTTTTATTATATTTTTGATGCCAACTTTCATGAACCCACATGAAATGTAACATCCAAAAACTGCTTTTAAATGTTTGTTGAGTCATCTGGAGCCTCAATAAACGAGGTTAGTTTGATTTTATAGCACATCAAATTATATATTTTTTTCTAAAGTTGCAGTTTTTGACCAAATTTTAATATACCATTTATACAATGTCCTTATTTTTCATGTGTTTGTATTTGTACCACTTTATGTTATTCATTTTTCATGTATTCAAATGTTTAACTTTTTATAATTTTCTTTTTAATTATATTTTTATCTTTTACTTTCAAAATTCCAGTTTTAATTTTATTATACATTAATTGCCAACTTTCATAAACCCACATGAGTTGAAACATCTCCAAACTGCTTTTAAAAGTTTGATGAGTCATCCGGAAACACTATACATGTGGTCAGTTTGATTTTATAGCACATTAAATTATGGGAACTTTTCTCTAATGTTGCCGTTTCTGAGTTTGACCAAATTAAATTATTTGATTTTCCAATCGATTTTTTCCGTTTTTAACTAATCTTAATTCAATTTTTCTTGCGATATTCTGTTTTTTTTTTACTTCTATGAACATTTTCATACGCCTTAAATGTCAAATCAATTGTTAAATTTGACCAATATCTCAGACAAATAAACTCAAATTTTAAAATTTGTGGATTCTTTAATTTCTCATTTTATTTTAACTGTCTATTGTTCAATTTACCACTTGTCAAGTTTACCAGTTTAACAGTTATCTTATTGTTTGTGTCTTGTTTTTGTCTCATTTTATGTTTTTATATTTTCTAATTTCCATTTTCATTAAATTATTATCTATTTTTGCTTTGAAAATTCCAGTTTTAATTTTATTGTAAATTCAATGACAACTTTTAAAATCCCACATGAGTCGAAATATCCCCAAACTGCTTTGAAATGTTGGTTGAATCATCTGAAGACTCTTTAAACGTGGTTAGTTTGATTTCATAGCACATAAAATTATATAAACTTTTCTCTTAAGTTGCAGTTTTTGAGTTTGACCAAATTATTCTATTTAATTTTCCTACGCAGTTTGTTTTTGTTTTTAAACTTATCATAATTAGATGGCTTTTTCGATATTCTGTTTTTTTTTTCTATGCTTATGAATATTTTCAAATGCCTAATATGTTAAATCAAGTGTTAAATTTGTCTAAAATATCAGATAAACAAATTCAATTTGGATTCATTTGGGAATTCGGGGATTCTTCAATTTCTCATTATGTTTTGACTATCTTTTGTTCAATTTACCACTTTCATGTCTTGTTATTTTCATGATTTTATTTTTATCTTTACTTTCATAAGTTTTAGCTTTATTTAAAAATTCAATGCCATCTTTCATAAACCAACAGTTTTGATTTTTCAGCTTCTTATTTTATAAGTATTAATATAGGTGTAGATTTTTTCAATTTATATTCTTTTTTTTGTTTTGTTTCTGTATTATCCAAATATTCAGATTCGGACTCGTGCATGTACCGTGGTAGTCGTTCAAACATCTCTTTGTGTGTTTTTCGTAACTTGTCTGGAGTGAGATTTGAACTCGTGACTTTGGCGTGAGAGGTATGGATGCCAAGCACTACACCAGGGTCGTCCCTATTTTGAAAACTTAAAATGCTATTTTTTTAAAAGAATTATGGTTTTTTAAATACTATCTTTCAAATTCCTACACGTTTCTTTGGTATTTTTTTCAAGAGAACTTTTCATGAAATTAAAAGGCTTCGTAGCTAACTTTCTGTGACTAAAGCGTGTCCCACATCAAATTGCATCACGAAAAAAAACGCTGTAGAAAATTTCCCATTGAGTATTTTCTCTTGGGTAGAAGTAGTTTAGTGTGTTTTTGTTCTTGTTTTTTTTATCGCTGTCAGTTTTTCGAAAATTGGAGCACATGGCGTCACCAGAAAAGCAACGTCGAGAATTGATTTTGCGCAAATACCTGGGAAGTCTTCAAATCTATCATCGGGACATCGGAAAACAACTTGGAATCCGGCAGTCAACGGTGAGTCGTGTGATTAAACGTCGCTACGAAACTCTGAGCATCGAACGGAAGGAGAAATGCGATAATAATGGATGTTCAGTTAGTAATCAGGATCACAAGCATGTCGTGAAAGCGTTCAAGCGGAATCCCAATGCTTCGGTCAGGGATTTGGTCAAAAAGTTGAATCTGTCCAAGTCTTTCGTTCAGAAAGCCAAGGACCGGGAAGGACTGCATACGTACAAAGTGCAGAAGGCTTCAAATCGCGACAAACGGCAAAATTCGGTGGGAAAGTCACGGGCCCGGAAACTGTACAGCCAGATTCTGACGAAGCCTCATTGTCTTATCATGGATGATTTTAACTTACGCCAAGGCGGACTTCCGGTCGCTTCCGGGACTACTGTTCTTCACCACCCAGGACAAGTTCGACGTTCCGGAGGAAGTAAGGAAGCAGAATCTTTCAAATTGGCAAGAAGTACATGATTTGGCAAGCGATCTTCTCATGTGACAAACAGAGTGCGCCGTTCGTGACTACCGGTACTGTAAACAGGGAGATCTACCTCAAGGAGTGTCTACAGAAGCGTCTGCTTCATCTGTTGAAGCAACACGAAGGCCCTACGATCTTCTGGCCGCAATTAGCTTCATGCCACGGGGTCACTTTCGTATCCAAGGACATGAACGCACCAGAACTAGGGCCCATCCACTGAGCTTTTATGAAGCAGGCACTACGGAAGCATACAAAGGAGGTCAAATCTGAGGAAGACAAGAAGAAATTGTGGGTTTCAGTACAGAAGAAGCTGCAACCAGATGTTGTACAGAATCTAGTGAGTGGAGTTTTGCATAAGGTGCGATCGCACGGTTATCTGTTTTTTAAGATAAACTTGAACTGGAAATATCGTAAACGTGACTGCTATCTAACGCCCCAGAGGATCAATTCAATCCCAGTCTAGGTCGATGCGATTGTTCTGAAGCGAAAAATCTCTAATCCACTGTTTATCTGAAAGTACGGTTGGCTCAAAACCCATAATACAAACCCATACCTCAATTAACATAAGAACTAAACAAATTGAACAGAACAAGTTGATTGGTGATCAATTAGAGCTTTGGATGGCGGAATTGCCACCTTCGCACTTGTGTGTGTGTGTGTGTGTGTGTGTGTGTGTGTGTGTGTGTGTGTGTGTGTGTGTGTGTGTGTGTGTGTGTGTGTGTGTGTGGTGTGTTCAATCTAACCCTGGTAAAGGTATTATGAAAGAAATCTGTTTGCAACAATCCGTAAGGTGAGCATTGAAAGCAGTTTTAATCCGGGAGCTAGAAAGTGATAGTTCTACTGCCGATCCTGCCACTCATTTTAGAATATCTGGAGGGTCACGCCCATTCCGGGGTTACGTGCACATACAATGAGCCCCGCATATATCATTTCGATAAGGGTACTGCAACACACTTCCAGATTTAGAAATATAAAACTAGGTACGTATTTAGTATCATTTGAAAACAGGATTTTCGTAATATATTTATAATCAGATTGATCTCACCAATAGCCGCAAACTTTTTGGGAAGCCCAGAAAATTTTTCTTTTCGGAAATTTCATTCTCCAGACTTTGTTATTTGGCTACACTATCCTCCGGAGTTTCCTACCATTTGCTCCGGAAATTCATCCCCGTTAACCGAATTAAATTTTCATTTATAGGAATTCATTAGGAAGTTTCTCCGGAAAACCTCCAGAACATTGTTTCGAGGCATAGAAACCAACTTTAAAAGGGAGAAAATCATTGCGTCTACTAAGGAATTGAACCTTCAGTAGCGAAAATTAAGAATTTCTGCTAAGATTCAGTAAGTTGTTTGACGATTGGAGTAACTTCCCAAAAATACCTTTTCCCGTCCAAAACAAACATAAATTACCTCTCTCTAATGGCAGTTCCCACGAATGAATTGGGCGCCACCGCTAATCACAGCAAGGCAGAACTCGTTTTTCTTCCCCGGTATGGGTGAACACGAAGTCAAACAAGAGTCCTCGTTGCTAATCAGCTGATTATGTACAATGATGCGCTGTGATGATGGATGATGACCGACGAGTTTTTTTTCTCCGTTCTTCTGTTCAAAAATTATCTCTTGTCCAAAGGCGATCACTGTTCGACCTCCCCACACGTCGTCACCGTCGTTGACGCGTTACATCATTTTTGTTTTCATTTGCGAATCTTCGTTTTTCCTTCCTCGTTGGCTCGGACGTAATTCTTTGGAAAAATCTGATCGCTTTAATTTTTTTTAACCTCTGAGTCCTTCAACCGGGCCAACCGTCGTCGGTACACTCTAAACTGAGCTTGATCGAAGATCATTTCCTGTTTCAGTCGCGCGAGCTCCAGCGAACTTTCACAGTGTCTGCCAGAGCAAGAAACGATAATGCAACGGTCGTCGCTTTCGAGGTGGAGAATTCTTTCCTCCTCTCTGAGAGAAGTGAAAGAAGCGGGGGTCCTTAGCATGCATATATCGTCGCATTTGGGGATAGCTTTTTGAGGGTTGGAGTTCTTCGCTGTCCGATTTCTTGTTACTGAGCATGTCTGGACGATACAGCCGAGCGCAACCTTGCTCTTTTCTGCGGCGGCTTTCATCGTTTCCGAAAACCTTAGGAATTTAGTTGCTACGTTACTGTTCTTATCCTGATCGTTCGGGAGGGAGCAGAGATATCCGTAATTCACAGTGTACCTGTTTGGCCCTTGCAGGTGACCCACTCGCTTTTGCTTTTGGTCGTTCTCTAATCAGATTTCGAGGCCCCGAAAGAACCTTGAACGACGACGCACGGAAACCTGTTTTCGAAGGATCATTTTTCGCAACGAATCAGTGCCGTGCCCGAGTAGTGCGAAGTTCTCAGGAATTCAGATCAAGAATCCTCCTCGAAGCGCAGGCAGTAAGAAGATTCCTGAGTGCGACTCGCGTCGCCGCCACCGCCGCCACCAGCAGCTCCGATAGCTTTTTCTCGGCTACTCTGTCGATGCGAAGCGAAGGCTCGAATTTATGGGAGGTCTCCTGCGGGAAGAAGAATGACGTATAATTGCATACACATGCAAATGTTTTTTTGTTTAGCCGGGGAAAGGAACTGGACGGACGAAAATAAGCCTTGTTCTGCAGATTGGCCAGTCGAATTTCTAATGTGTTCTAAGGAAGTTGTCGGTTCGGGCTACTGGGGAAGCTTAGAACAAAAGGTTCAAGTTCTATTAACTGGAATGCAAGGTCGAGGATCAATGGATGTGACTGTTGGAATTTTTTTTCTGGGGAATTCGTTCTGCTTGAGATCTTGTAATTGGTTTATGCGAGTTTTAATCCGGTTTTTAAGGCAACCAATTTCACAAGAACGCAACTTAAATCTTTCACTAGATTTCGAGCCCCTTTGCGAATCAACCATCAATCCCCAGACAAATTGTTATCTTAAACAACAACTACAAGATCGACCCTTCATTCCTCACGGAATAAAAAAGAACACTCCTTCCAATTTGTACCCATTTCTCTCCGCCGTCAAATCGCACCGAAAGTTTCGGTCATCAGCCCGATCGGAGCTGCAATGGTCTCAAGACATACGAAACAATATGCTACCTCTATCGCAGCAGCAAAACAACAACAAAAACAAAACTCAACCAAATTGATTCCTTGATTAGAGGACCCATCTCACTCTCTGTCTCTCCCTATTTCTCCAGGCTACCTTTTCCCTCATCTCGTCACACTCGTCATTTCAATCATCTCGGTTCCCGCCGGGTCCGAAAGTCCGCATTTGAAGACGAAACGAAAAAAACTAGTTCACAGAGGACCCTTCCCTCAGTTCCTACTTTCACTTCTTGCCCAAAGTCCCGGCCCGAAGAGAGATGGAAATTAATGAGCGTGATTAGAGGGACTAATCTGCCGTCCTTTGGACCGGCCAGGATGCACATTTGTTTGCGCGCCCGTTTCGACGTAAATCACTTTTCTGCCTTGCCCCTCCAGGATGATGAACCGTGTAATCCTTGTTTTGAATATTCATTAGATTTATCTCCGTCAACAGAGTGTCCCGTTTCGGCAGGTTCGGTTGCATCCCATCATGGGAACCTAGATCCGCGCTGCGATGGAGATGAGGACGATGGCGGCGGTGTGATAACCCTTTTCACTGCGGATTCGAAGATTTGAGATTTCATCTGCGAGAAAAAAGGGACGGGAAAGGGTTCGCCTTGGCTCTCCACGGGAATCGGGGTGCTGTTTTGATACTGACCTTTTGGCCCATTTTCGGATGAGTGTCTTGCCGGTTGGAACCGGTTCTGGCCAGCATCCAGTCGGACTGACAGAAAGGCGGTTATTTTGGTGGAAATTTTTTGAAATCGTGTGTGATAAAGGAAAAGAAGTTTGAAATATTCCGGACTCCGGGCAGGGTAGGCCGGAAGGGGAGGGTCCTTTTAAGACGAGGGGGCACACGTTTAAGATCGGGTCATAACAGGTTTGGTTTGTGTTTAACTGGTTACACCGCTCGATAAGTGGGACGTTTTGGGCTGAAAACCGTTAAAATTGGAAAAGCATAATGTGAAGGTAAACACGATCTTCGCCGCCGTTGGGTTTTGAAAATCTTTCAGAAAGCTTATCGTTGGGTAACCAACTTCAATCAGATCACTCACTTTTTTTTTAAAATTTGGGAGTTTTCAACTGTTTAGATTCATCCAAGCTAGTGGACAAGGAAAATCAAATTTCAATACAAACCCACACTTATGTTCAACAAATTTAGAATCTATTTCTATTCTTGCTGTATTATAATGCAATCAGTTCAATATCATTTCATGAATTCTCAAATTATTCTGTAATCGTTTATGATAATATCCAGACTCAGTACAATTCGTTACAAATCCTTAAAAAATCTAATTGAAATTAAAATACAATTCTACTTTCATACAAATGTAATCCAAATTCAATCCAAATCCAATCTAAATCCAAGCCAAATCCAATCCAAATGCAATCCAATCCAAATCCACAAATCCAAATCCAATCCAAATCCAATCCAATCCAATCCAATTCAATCCAAATCAATCCAAATCCAATCCAAATCAATTCAAATCCAATCCAAATCCAATCCAAATCCAATCAAATCAATCAAATCCAATCAAATCCAATCCAATCCAATCCAAATCAATCCAAATCAATCCAAATCAATCCAAATCCAATCCAAATCAATCCAAATCCAATCAAATCAATCCAAATCAATCAAATCAATCCAAATCAATCCAAATCCAATCAAATCAATCCAAATCCAATCCAAATCAATCAAATCAATCCAAATCCAATCCAAATCAATCAAATCCAATCCAAATCCAATCAAATCCAATCCAAATCAATCAAATCTAATCAAATCCAATCCAATCAATCCAAATCCAATCAAATCCAATCAAATCCAATCCAAATCCAATCCAAATCCAATGCCAATCAATCGAAAATCCAATCCAATTCAATCCGAATCCAATCAAATCAATCCAAATCCAATCCAAATCCAATCCAAATCAATCAAATCAATCCAAATCAATCCAAATCCAATCAAATCAATCCAAATCCAATCCAAATCCAATCCAAATCCAATCCAAATCCAATCCAAATCAATCCAAATCAATCCAAATCCAATCCAAATCAATCAAATCAATCCAAATCCAATCCAAATCAATCCAAATCAATCCAAATCAATCCAAATCAATCAAATCAATCCAAATCAATCCAAATTCAATCAAATCAATCAAATCCAATCCAAATCCAATCCAAATCCAATCCAAATCCAATCCAAATCCAATCAAATCAATCCAAATCAATCCACATCCAATCCAAATCCACTCCATATCCAAATTTAATCCAAATCCAATCCAAATCCAAATTTAATCCAAATCCAATCCAAAAACAATCCAAATCCAATCCAAATCCAATCAAATCCAATCCAAATCAATCCAAATCCAATCCAATCCAAATCAATCCAAATCCAATCCAAATCAATCCAAATCAATCCAAATCAATCCAAATTCAATCCAAATCCAATCCAAATCAATCAATCCAAATCAATCCAAATCCAATCCAAATCAATCAAATCCAATCCACATCTAATCCAAATTTAATCCAAATCAATCCAAATCAAATCCAATCCAAATCCAATCCAAATCAATCCAAATCCAATCCAAATCAATCCAAACCAATCCAAATCAATCAAAATCCAATCGAAATCAATCAAATCCAATGCAAATCCAATCCAAATCAATCCAAATCCAATGCCAATCCTATGAAAATCCAATCCAATTCAATCCCAATCCAATCCAAATCCAATCAAATCCAATCCAAATCAATCAAATCCAATCGAAATCAATCCAAATCCAATCCAAATCAATTCAAATCAATCCAAATCCAATCCAAATCCAATCCAAATCAATCAAATCAATCCACATCCAATCCAATTCAATCCAATTCAATCCAAATCAATCAAATCCAATTCAAATCAATCCAAATCCAATCCACATCCAATCCAATTCAATCCAATTCCAATCCAAATCAATCCAAATCCAATCCAAATCAATCCAAATCCAATCCAAATCCAATCCAAATCAATCCAAATCAATTCAAATCCAATCCAAATCCAATCAAATCCAATCCAAATCAATCCAAATCTAATCCAAATCAATCCAAATCCAATCCAAATCAATCCAAATCAATCCAAATCAATCCAAATCCAATCAAATCCAATCAAATCCAATCAAATCAATACAAATCCAATCCAAATCCAATCCAAATCCAATCCAAATCCAATCCACATCTAATCCAAATCCACTCCATATCAAATTTAATCCAAATCCAAATTTAATCCAAATCAATCAAATCTAATCCAAATCCAATCCAAATCAATCCAAATCCAATCAAATCCAATCAAACCCAATCAAATCAATCAAAATCCAATCGAAATCCAATCCAAATCCAATGCAAATCCAATCCAAATCCAATCAAATCCAATGCCAATCCAATGAAAATCCAATCCAATTCCAATCCATTTCAATCCAATCCAAATCCAATCCAAATCCAATCCACATCTAATCCAAATCCACTCCATATCCAAATTTAATCCAAATCAATCAAATCCAAATTTTATCCGATCAATCAAATCCAATCCAAATCAATCCAAATCAATCAAATCCAATCCAAATCAATCCAAATCCAATCCAAATCCAATCCAAATCCAATCCAAATCAATCCAAATCAATCCAAACCAATCCAAATCCAATCAAAATCAATCGAAATCCAATCCAAATCCAATGCAAATCCAATGCAAATCCAATCCAAATCAATGCCAATCCAATGAAAATCCAATCAATTCAATCAATTCCAATCAAATCCAATCCAAATCCAATCAAATCAATCCAAATCAATCCAAATCCAATTCAAATCCAATCAAATCAATCCACATCCAATCCAAATCCAATCCAAATCCAATCCAAATCCAATCCACATCCAATCCAAATCCACTCCATATCCAAATTTAATCCAAATCCAATCCAAATCCAAATTTAATCCAAATCCAATCCAAACCAATCCAAATCCAATCCAAATCCAATCCAATCCAATGCCAATCAATGAAAATCCAATCCAATTCAATCCAAATCCAATCCAAATCCAATCCAAATCCAATCCAAATCAATCCAAATCCAATCCAAATCCAATCCAAATCCAATCAAATCAATCCAAATCAATCCACATCCAATCCAAATCCACTCCATATCCAAATTTAATCCAGATCAATCCAAATCAAATTTAATCCAAATCCAATCCATATCAATCCAAATCAATGCCAATCCAATCCAAATCCACTCCATATCCAAATTTAATCCGAATCCAATCAAATCCAAATTTAATCCAAATCAATCCAATCAATCCAAATCAATCAAATCAATCAAATCAATGCCAATCCAATGAAAAATCCAATCCAATTTCAATCCAATTCAATCCAAATCCAATCCAAATCCAATCCAAATCCAATCCAAATCAATCAATCCAATCAAATCAATCCAAATCAATCCAAATCCACTCCATATCAAATTTAATCCAAATCCAATCCAAATCCAAATTTAATCCAAATCCAATCCAGATCCAATCCAAATCCAATCCAAATCCAATCAAATCCAATCAAACCAATCCAATCAATCAAATCAATCCAAATCAATGCCAATCCAATGAAAATCCAATCCAATTTCAATCCAATTCCAATCCAAATCCAATCCAAATCCAATCCAAATCCAATCCAATTCGAATCCAAATCCAATCAAATCAATCCAAATCAATCCAAATCCAATCCAAATCAATCCAAATCCAATAAAAAACCAATCCAAATACAATCAAATCCAATCCAAATCCAATCCAAATCTAATCAAATCAATCCAAATCCAATCCAAATCAATCCAAATCCAATCCAAATCAATCCAAATCCAATCCAAATCAATTTAAATCCAATCCAAATCAATCCAATCAAATCCATATCCAATCCAAATCCAATCCAAATCCAATCCAAATCCAATACAAAACCAATCCAAATACAATCCAAATCCAATCAAATCCAATCCAAATCCAATCCAAATCAATCCAAATCCAATCAAATCTAATCCAAGTCAATCAAATCAATCCAAATCCAATCCAAATCAATCCAAATCAATCCAAATCAATCAAATCAATCAAATCAATCCAAATCAATCCAATCCAATCAAATCAATCCAAATCAATCCAAATCTAATCCAATCCAATCCAATCAATCCACATCCAATCCAAATCCACTCCATATCCAAATTTAAATCCAAGTCCAATTCAATCAAATTTAATCCAAATCCAATCCAAATCCAATCCAAATCCAATCCAAATCAATCCAAATCCAATCCAAATCAATCCAAATCCAATCCAAATCAATCCAAATCCAATCCAAATCCAATCCAACCATCACGTCTAATCCAAATCCACTCCATAATCCATTAATCCAATCCAAATCAAATCCGAAATCTAATCAAATCCAATCCAAATCCAAATTTATTCCAAACCAATCCAAACCAATCCAAATCCAATCCAAATCCAATCCTAATCCAATCCAAATCCAATCCAAATCCAATCCAATCCAAATCAATCCAAATCCAATGCCAATCCAATGAAAATCCAATCCAATTCCAATCCAATTCCAATCCAAATCCAATCCAAATCCAATCCACATCCAATCCAAATCCACTCCATATCCGAATTTAATCCAAATCCAATCCAAATCCAAATTTAATCCAAATCCAATCCAAACCCAATCCAAATCCAATCAAAATCCAATCGAAATCCAATCGAAATCCAATGCAAATCCAATCCAAATCCAATCCAAATCCAATCCAAATCCAATCCAAATCCAATCCAAATCCAATCCAAATCCAATCTAATCCAAATCCGATCAAAATCTAATCGAAATCGCAAAGGAGAGCATTTTTGAACGAGTTTTTATCGTATCAGTAGGTGGCGCTAGTGGTTATTTATGAGAGTTTATTTTCCAGCTATTTGGTATGTCTGGAATTCTGGCACTACGTGGCGCTATTGGGCATTTTAAGACGAGTATTTTTCAACGAGTTTATATCGTGATCCAGACCGCCTTGAAAGTTCGAACATTCAGAAAAGTTGTTCAGAACGTCAATGACTTTCGAAAAGTTCGGAATTCTTTCTTTACGTGGTGCTAATAGGTTTATACGCTAGGCATCGTCGAAAACTTTATCTTCATCTTTATCCCCTATTTTTATGCCGAGAAAATTCGAACCTTCAGTAAAGTTGTTCGTATGGACAATGGCTTCCGGAAGGTAGAAAGTATGGTTGGGCCTTTTGTCAGTAGATCGCGCTACTGTGCATGTACAAGAGAGCGTTTTCGAACATCAATTATATTGTGACCCTGACCACCTAGAAAGTTCGAACCTTTAGTAAAGTTACTCAGAAAGTCGAAGCTATCCGGAAGAGAAGTTTGGTTTGGAAATGTTGCCCTACGTGGCCCTAGTGGGCTCTACAAGTAAGACTGTGGAAACGAATTTACATCGTGATCGTGGCCACCTAGCAACTTTGATCCTTCAAGAAAATTGTTCAGAAGGTTCAAGATTTTCGAAAGGTTCAGAATTCTGTCACTATATCACGTTTTTAAGCATGTTTATGTTATTGTAGTTTGTTCAATTGATTAGGCTCAAGCGAATTAGTTTTACGGAGCCGATGTATACGAAAAATTGACGGAAATATCGGCCTTCACTCATACACTCATCTGGATAATCTGGCTACTTTCAAGGTCAACAGTGTTGAATCGACCGAAAAGACAAGCAGCGATGATGAAGAATGAAATCTGCGATGGGGGAGGGGATGGCTTCCAAAATAATATACGTCGACTTTTGTTTCTGATTTCTTTCTTTCTCAAAACCCTGTATTTAATTTTTGTTTCTTTTGACAAATAAATGGCACATTAATCTGCTCTTCACCGACTTTTTCATTTGGTTCATACGAGTTATGTGACCGAGTGCCACAGAAATGTTTCCTGAATTCAAAATTCTATACTGAATCCTAACTTCTTTCATCAAACTGTGTGTCGAAAACATCCGCAAATAGACGACAATGTCAGTGTATCAAATCAATTCGAGGAGGAAGTCGATGAAAAAAATCATCGTTATGGGGATTTTTTCACTATCGTATAGGTTTGGGCCGAAGGGTCTTAGATTACGAAACTATGTCCACGCGTAGGGTTCATGGGCTTTTTCAAGCAATTTTCCTTAACTGTTGAAAATTTTGTAGGAAAAATGGCAACCCTGATTTTTTAAATATTGCTTTTGTTCATATATCCATGAACCTTACGTTTCGTAAGAATCTGGGACCCTTCGGCCTGTACGATAATAACAAAAAATCCCCATTTTTGTATGAACAGGTCCATAGTGTAGTGACAGGTCCATAGTTTTTCAAGTATTACTCAAAAACCAAAAAATAAAGTCCATCGCCATAAATTTGGCCAATGTAAAGCTTATTAATAAATAAACAAGAAAATATTTTTTTCAAAATTTTTCATGTCTCAGAAAATGGTTTTTCCGGATTTTCCAAAATTTTGTAAGATTTTTTTTAAATATATTCTTTTCAAATCCTTTCGAAAATTTTATTGAGTATGAGGCAAGAAAATTGTTCTACGATGATTCGTTCATGAGTTATGAATTTTCAAAGTTAGTGCTGTTCGAGAAAATCGAAAAACTTCAATTGGCGTTTGCCAGGAAAACTGGCAACTCTGAATTTTTAAATATTGTTTCTTGTTCATATACCCATGAACCCTACGCGTGGACGAAGTTCCGTAACAATTCGAGACGGTTCGTCCCAATCTGTACGATAATAAAAAAAAATCCCCTTAGGCAAAGGAGAATGGTTCATTGTTCATTTTAAACATTTTGATTTTTATCTAGATGTCAGCACACCTTTTAGCCGCCGGTCAGCCTATAGCAGCAAAAAGATACAGATGACTCGATGCCCTAGCAAAAAGGATGGTAACAAGCTGGTAGCATATAAGCAACATGCTTTGTTATCCCAGATATCGTTTTGATTTCCACTGTTATCACATAACAAGTTTAGTTATTACCAGTGGCTAATTTTGCTATCATTATCCATATACAATATTTGATGAAAGTTGAATGCAAAACTACACAGATAAAAAGAAACATTTAATATCCTGCGTTCAGGGCCTGTTCATAAACCACGTAGACGTATTTTTGAAAATCTCAGCCCCCCCCCCCCTCGTAGACTTTTCTCCATACATTTTTTTTAAATTTTGTATGGAGTGTAGACTTTGGCCAACTCCCCCCTCCCTCCAAAAAAGTCTGTGGTTTATGAATAGCCACATATACTTCAACAAAAAAAAAATGCTCATAACGGGAATGCTGGATTTGGCAGAAAATAATAGGATATTTCATGTATATTTAAGCCGGATACGCCTGAATCTAGCCTGTTCAATGAAAGATTGCAAACATTGTTGTATGGCACATGAAAGATTGCAAACAATTTCGTTGTCTACGCCTGCTTTGCTCAATAATAACATAATAAAATAACAAACAAACATCGCTTCGGTGGTATTTTGTATTTTTGTTTGAACATTTCCGTAGTTTTTAAACGTATATTTCACTATTTTCCTAAGTATCTTTTCAAATTCTTTACTTATTTCCATTGTTAACTATTTTAAATGATTGTTTTTCAACTCATTTATTGAACTTTCACATTTTGTTAAATAATTCAAATTAAATGTCATTCATAGATTTTTAGTAGACATTTCATTGTTTCTCTAGTGAAGATTGATGCCTGAAGGAAGATGTCGTGGATATATGCGGTTGAAGAATTTAAAACAAATCATATTTCTTGATTGGGCCTTTTTGAGTTGCTGTTCACTATGCGTTTATCATGCAATATTTTATAATAACTAATAGTTTTTATTTTTAAAAATCTACGTACATTTGCAAGGATGAGGAGAGAGGGTGGGGGGGGGGGGGGGTGACAGAAGTCTCCTAAGGTCTAAATGACGATCGATTTTACATACCCAAGTAGTCAATTTTACATACCAACTAGCGTTATGTAGTAAACGACTTCCAATCCAAACGGTGTAACTTACGGTTGGCCTTGGACTTTTTTTTAGCAATTTTGATAAATGTTTGATCTGTCTAGTTGGTCGGGATCACAACATGTTTGAAAACGCTCTAGTTGATAGGTTCAATAAAAATCTAGCAAAAAGAACACACCCTAAATTGTCAACGAATACAAAGTAGATGTGGTTCGAATTGCGCATGAATGTGTTTTATAGCTAGACTGGACTCAATGTTTTATAGTTGGACTGGACTCACCAAGCTCAACTATTGAGCAGTTCCAGGTGAAACTGGCCATAAAATGTCAAAATTTGACACAAGCCACTTGAATTTCAACGAAATTTCGCAAAAATATTCTGTGTAACAGAATACGTATTTTGACATAAGGGTATATTGTTTCGACTCAAGAGTAACTTTTGAGAAGGGCTTATGTGTTTTTGATACAACTGTTTTAGGAAAACAGTAATCCGAAAATCATTCGATTTAGAGAATAAGTGACTGAGAAGAAATGGTAGGGAATTAAAATGGTTAAATTAGAGGTAAAAAAATGTACACTGAAAAAAAAATCTCACAAAAAATCATAATTAAAACTTAAAATTCAAATTCCCAAAATGTGCTATTATTATTTTTATTTTAAATTTAGATGCTAAAATTTGGACAAAAAAGTTTAGAGTTAAGTCTAGAAATAAGAACAACACGGACAAAAAAATGCTGAACAAGTTTTCATAATAGCAACTTTTGGAAGATTTTCATAAACTTTATTAATTTTTGTCAGAAGTACTTTTTAATGCCAAAATATGAGTCTACATCAATTTTCAAATCGAAACGTGTACATTAATAAACTCCCTAAAGGTAACCGTTTTCGAAATATTATGAATTGAATTTCATGAGTGGCTAAAAACATAAGAAACACGCCCTTTTCATAAGTTATTTGAAATGATCCATCACCAAAACTATGTTTGTTTCAACAACATGGATATTCCAAAAACTTTTTCTTTGACTTTCACACGATTGGACTAATAATTTGAAAGTTATAGGAGATTACTTCATCATTATTGTTAATAATCCCACGACAGTTTGGTCAACTCGATAAGTAAACCCAGCTTTTGGTAAACCTAAATAGTTGTTTAGAGGTGACTTTAAGTTATATGTACACGATAATGTGAAAAAGGATCTAAATATTGTTATCTCCATGAATGTGAAAAAACTTTCCAAAAATCGAAGATTTCGAACAATGAATCTGAGAGACTGAAAACACAACTTGATTGAACTAGGTTATGAGCAATGGGTTTCAACTGATAGTTGCGATATAGAAACCATAGCTGAACCAGTGGATGAATTTGAGTCATAATATGATGAAAAACTAGAAAAATTGGTAACTAAAGATTTCATTAAAAACAGCAGCCTTCATTTGTTATAGATAAAAAGTGTCTGAGAAGAAATGGTAGGTAATCAAAATGTTCATGAACAAAACATACACTGTAAGAAAACATCATTACAAAATAAAAATTTAAAGTCCTGAAATTCACATTTTAATGTCCCTTAATTTAATGGTCACTTTTTAACAAAAAAGCTATTGTTTTAGAGGTAAGAACACTTGGAATTTTTATTGTAAAATAAACTTTTCCTTATAGCAAATTTAAGAAGATTTTCATCAATGTTTATCAGGAGTACTTTTCAATGCCAAAACATGAGTCTGATCAATGCCAAAACATATGAGATTAGCCTGAAAATTATTCTTTCGTTCTTCCGAATGAAGTTCAAAGCTATCATTGGAACCACGATCAAGCCACAATTCACCCTTTTGTAATATATTGAATTGCAAAATTTTAGGTTTTGTTGTTGTCTTTGAAGTCATGAGTCATGAAACGATAGCAGCACAAGTATTTATATCCAAACTATTAACATTTTGAAAAAAGCGAATGCAAATAAAAAGAAAAATAAATGTCTTTTTAAAAAACTTTCGATAAACATATATTGGTTCTATGTAAAACTTCCGAAAGTTGCAAATAGGAAAACTTTTACATTTTTTGTATGCGTTCTTACTCTGATAAACTTTTGATAGGCATATATTGGTTCTATGCAAATTAAAAAAAATATAATTCATATAATAATAATAGCGTATTGTGGGAATTTAAATTTTAAGTTTGAATAATGACTTTGTCATCTAAAAAAAAATGTTTTTCAGTGTGTATTTATTTTTAAGGAAATATTCATTCTCTGCCATTTCTTCTCAGACACCTTTTCTGTAAAACGAACGATTTTCGAGTTACTGATTTTCTCAAACTGTAGTATCAAAAACACATAAACCCTTCTCGAAAGTTACTTTCGTATCAAAACGACTGTTCCTCATGCTCCACTTATTTCGAACGTTTGCTAAGTTTCGGTCAAATCTTAAATACTTAAGTTTTATCATTTACTGATTTGGCGTGCAAACGCTCTAAAGGGTGTCCCACATAAAATTGCATCACAAAAAAAAAACGCTGTAGAAAATTACCGATCCTTTTCTAACTTTCAGACAATAAAATATTAGTAAGCTTTTGGCATATTCATTTCATGCAGCTTCACGTTCAACTCTACTCATTAGGTTCTTTACAACATCTGGCTGCAGCTTCTTCTGTTTGGAAACCCACTTTTTCTTCATGTCTTCCTCAGATTTGACCTCCTTGGGATGCTTCCATAGTGCTTAATAATAGCCAAAGTTTTTTCGATAAATCTTAGTTCCGGTGTGTTTGGGGGTTCATGTCCTTGAGTACGAAAGTGACCCCGTTGACTTCATCACTCCAGGACAACATTTGAATAGTGGCACGAAGTTAGATTCGGCCAGAACATCGTTCGGCCCTCGTGTTGCTTCAACGGAGGAAGCAGACGCTTTTGTAGACACTCCTTGAGGTAGATCTCTCTGTTTACAGTCCCGGTAGTCACGAACGGCAGACTCCCTTTGCCACATGAGAAGCTCGCTTGCCATCATGTAATTCTTGGCAAACTTTGAAAGTTTCTGCGACCTTACTAGCGAAGAACAGTAGCCCCGGAAGCTGCCGGAAGTCCGCCTTGACGTAAGTCTCATCATTCATGATAGACAATGAGGATTCGTTCCTCAGCAACTGGATGTACAGATTCCGGGCCCGTGGCTTTCCCACCGTATTATGCCGTTCGTCACGATTCAGAGCCTTCTGCACGTTGTACATATGCTGTCCCTCACGGTCCTTGGCTCTCTGATCGAAAGACTTGGACAGATTCAACTTTTTGGCCACATCCATGACCGAACCATTGGGATTCCGCTTAAACGCTTTCACGACACGCTTTTGTACATGGTCACTAATAGAACATCCATTCTGACCGCATTTCTCTTTCCGTTCGATGCTCAGAGTTTTGTAGTAATGTTTAATCACACGAATACCGTTGACTGCACGATTCCGAGTTATTTTCCGAAGTCAGGATGAGAGAGTTGAGAACTTTCCTGGTATTTGCGCAAAATAAATTCGCGACGTTGCTTTTCGGGTGACGCCATTTTTTCCAATTTTCGAAGACTGACAGCGATAAAAATACAACAAAAAAAAACACTCTAAACTACTTCTACCCAAATTTCCAAGAGAAAATACCCAATGAGTATTTTTTACAGTGTTTTTTTTTCCGTGATGCAATTTGATGTGGGACACCCTTTATTCGAAGAAATTTTATTTTTTCACTTTCACTTCGAAATTCTTGATCCAAAAATGTGTGAATAAACTTTGATTTGTGGACGCATGAGTTTCTATATTTTTAACAGAATTCCTTCTGAATTCATGTTGAGTTTTTAAATAACATAACTAATAATCTAAGTGCATTATTTTTAAAGATTGAACTCATTGAAGAAAACATGATATTGGGTGCAGGAATTGGTCAAATATGAAACTTCATTTTACCCTGATGACTCCGGAATTGAAATTATGTTTCAAAAAAAAAACTTGAGCTACTGTATATTGAAAAAGAACTAGGACAAAAATTGTTGGACGTTACTTGTATGTAACAAATAAATGTTTCAAACATTCAAACAGGAAACGCATTACTTTGCTTTTCAAGCGTCATCATCGCCGATGTTTTTTCTTCTTCCTAGGATCGATGACCCGTAGCAAACATTAAGTCACAAATCAGCCCTCTCAATCCTCAGCATCCGGGCATCAGAGCATCTGAGAATAGAAGCATCCCATTAGACGAGGGACCTTTCTTAGACCGGCGAGCACAAGGCACAAATTAGCAACCCGATTTAAATTGGTCTTTTTTCCTCCATATACATATGTTCGGAACGCGTGTAACAGCCCCCATCCCATATTGACCATCTTCAGAAGCTCTCTATAGAATATATCATTTCCTGTGTGCGTGCACAAAAACAAGAGGAGAGCGCTCCCTGCTGCGGTGGTCGAACCAATTGAAATTCCATTCATTCGACTTCGGGACTGCGCGGGGCTTGATGGGGCGCTTTTGTATATCCGCGTGTGCGCGTACATAGCTCAATCTATACTCTCAATAGTCAAATTTAAATAATTCCTAAATGGCCTTTCGAAGAGACTCATCCTGTTGCAAAGCTGACTGACTCGGACTTCTGCCACTATCATTCTAAATAATTGAGCTTTTGCCTTTGGTGGAAGACGCCTCCCGCTTCTGGCTCTGAACATGACTAAGTATACGACCTGAAGTGAGATCCTATCTGAGTCCGATCGAATCTTCGATTGAAGAACACACTTACTTCTCGATGCCAATCACGTCCGTCCTGCTGCCGACGACCGGCGTCGGTGGTGATGTGATGGTGGCGACGTCGGCGGCGGCGGTGGAGGCGACAACGACGTCCTCTATCATCCCGTCCAGCCGAGGCCATTCACACGCACTCCAAGTCCCTGCCAAACGATAACATTATATTTCTCTATTTCGCTCTTCAATCCGCCTTCAATGGCCAACAGTTGTTATCTTACAGGGTCGTAAAAAATCAGAACTGGTCTCCGACTTCGGCCGGATGATAGCCAAATTCTACAGAGGTTCGCACTTGCTTGAAATGGCTATAGTTTAAATAATAAAGCGCTACGCAGAGCCAGGAGTTTTTATGCGTGTGAGTCGGCCGAAATTAAAAGCATAAATCTTCTTATGATTTGCGTCCGACAGAGTTCCCTGAACCCCCCGCCCCAGCCAGGGGCCAGTCGGGAAGACGGGACCACGGACAGTTACGCACTTTTCTCGCTCTCGCTTCACCAGCCAGCGGCGCGCACCTCGCTGTCCTCTGTTGTCTGTCAAGACATCCTCCTCGCGCTCGGTGCGAAACGAAACGAAAATCACTTGAGATAAGCTCTCCAGGAAAATAAAAAACGCGATTTCGAGAGGCCCGTCGTTGTTACCGAATTATGTTTCTATAATGGCCCCGTTGATTTTCCTAGCAATAGCTGATTTCAAGAGTTCGTTCGGCGCAAATTGATGCGTGTAATTCCTCGCCCATTGAAACAACGACAGCCCGCCGCAAAGTTCGAAGTTCGGAATCCAAACTGGCAGAACACCGCAAGATCTAAGACAACGAAGACGGCGGCTAAGAAAATGAAGAAGAAGGTGACGTGAATTCCTTTCTTCCTTCTTCAGAACAAGCAAACCTGCTGTTGTTGTTACACGATGGCTGTTCGACTGACTGGCTTAGCATAGAGTTGATATGAATATTAATAGGAACCTTCGCGCGGCCGTCGAACGATGGCAGCTTACGGGGAAGAGGAGGAAAACGAAACTTTGAATGGCTTTGGAATGGCCCCGCGAAAGGTTATCCAATCCAACACATCTGACGGACACAGGAGCCGAAAAATGCGTGTGAAATTGCTTTAGCCAAAGGTGACTACTGGCACAGCTGACACCGAACAGGGATTGGGTATTTTAGCTTAGAATGAACTCTGAAAATTTTACCTAAGATTTACTGCCAGCCCGAAGATGGACTCGACGCATCCCTCAGTGCACTGACTGCATCCGCATCGTGCCTTCGTATCGCTGTTTACTTTCCACTTTACTCTTTCCAAATGTAAACAAACAATTCCAATCCGACGATCGTATTCTCTATGTGGCGACTTACCCGGGACACCGGGGGCCATGAACCTTCACGCGGACCGGTGGGTCAATTGTTTGTCTAAGAAATTATCCAGCTGAGAGATATCAAACACAGAGAAGTTGAAAGATATCAACTCAAGTACACTCGCACCTACGCGCGCGGGGAAGTTAAACTCGAGTGACCCCTCTCGCGTGCGCGGCCGTCTGTGGCGATGGCGTCGGTTTTGTTTGGGAGAGGTCCTATCTTAAATTTAGTGTTGAGGAAATTTTCAGTTTAATCCGTTCAAATTGTGTAGGTTGATTTGAAAAAGTTTGTATTTAAACGAGTCAAATGAACAAAGTTGAAAACAGAATTTGATTTTGAAACAGACACGGTCAATTCAAGAGAAGACAATCGAGGAGCAAACGCAGGTTCTATAATAATCTTAAAGCCACTTGTGGAGCCACTTTTTGGGGCCATAATTTATAATTTAAATTTTGAGCGTACCTACTCGCGTTCTATAATCTTGTAGAACCGGTGGAGCAAGGGCATTAGCATGAGCAGCATGATTGACCGCCAGAGGTTACTATTCCGTTATTGCCAGATCAGCTGTACAGCAATTCCATAGAAAAAAGTTAAACAATCTCTCATAATTCCACAGTAGTTTTGTAATAGTTTTCAGGGTGGCCACTCAAAATTAAATATTGAATTCCCGTTTTTTTTCCCGCTTTTCCAGATTTTTTTTATCGATTTTCCCGGTTTTAACATAACCAAAAAATAACACAAACACTATATTTATTTTAATTTATTTATTCTATTTTTGAAAACCAAGTTTGCAAAATCAATAATAACCACTCATTGTTTCATTTGTTTCAATTTTTCGTCCAGCTGTTTCTCGTTTTATTTCCACTTGTTATTTCTTCTCGCTTTCGTTTTTGCGCTGCGCTTCTAATGCTTCCTTGTACCGAGAATGTGCATTTCTGGCGCACTGCACCAGGCTTTTGTCAATTGGTACCTTACTAACCCCTCCCGTCTTGCTCACGGCTTCATAGACAATACGCTGTGCCACTAAACTTTCCTCTATTTGGTTCACAACCAGGCAGTCTTTATTGATAGAGAGTCCACGTTCAGAAGAAGCATTACCGTGAGATAAGATCAAAATTTTCTGCAAAAAGCTTTTCAGGAACTCTAAAGCCTTTCCAGAGTCAGAGATTGTAGTCATTCAAAAATAGTGCACACATCGATCAGTCCTCCGGTAGACCGACAAGCTAAAGGGCGAACACGAAATTATTGCGACACCGAAAATGTCATGCCAATTTTCTTATAATGTTTAGAATCAAACCAAAATTTTAGGGTAGTTTTATACATATATTTACTTCAAAAATCAAAAGAAAAGTTAATCGATGGAGCCTTGAGTGTAAAATTGAACGCATTTTCGCTTGATGCCCTCTATCAAAGTCTTTACAGTGTCGTCCGGTACCAGTTTCTCAGTTTTTTTTTCCATTTTCTTAACATGTCCTTCTCGTCTTTGACTGTCTTCTTGCTCTTCCGAAGTTTCCGCTTCATCATTGCCCAGTACTCCCCCCTTGCTGCCTGAGATGATTAATGGACCTTCCCAAATTAAGTCAAAGGGCTGTAATTTTCGTTCAGTACATTTGTATTTTATTTGTATGGAAGCCCCCCTCTCAGGGAAGGGAAATTTCTCTTACTATCATAAGAACCTTCCCCGCCCTGAAAACCCCTCTATAAATCTCTTAAATATCAGGGAAGCTCTCTCCTGATCTTCTGCAAGGCTCTTTGCTAAAATCCTCCTGAACTTCAGGCAAAATTTCTAATGAACTTCTTACCAGTCACTCCTTGTTTTCGTCGAAATCCACATTTAAGAACCCAAACTTACCTTCCAGAAACATTTGGTAAGTTTTTTCCTGAACTTTAGAAAGTTACTTTCTAAACTTCTGATAAGTCCCATCCTGAACTACGAGGAAAGTTTTTGCAAAACTTTGAGAATGTACTCTCCAGAATTTCTTGGAAAATCTTCTTAAGTTGTTTCTTTCTGAGCTTCTGAGAAGTTCTTTTCTAAACTGCCGAAATAATCTCTTCGGAACTTTAGGGAAGTATTCTCCTGAACTTTGGGGAAGATTATTCCTGAATTTCTGAAAAATTTCCGCTTGAACAAATTGAAAGTTCCCCTTATACTTCTGTTATGGAAGTTTCTCCCTGATTTTATCAAAAGTATCTACCATAACTTCTGGTATTTCGTGAACTTCGAGAAGTTCTCATTCTGAAATGCTGGAAAGTTCGATTCGGAACTTTAGGGAAGCTCTCTAGCACTTCTGGGTAGTTCCAACTAAACTGTTGGTCTCTTCGCAACTTCTGAGAAGTCCTCTTGTGAACGCCTAAGGAGTTCTTTACTGATTTTTTTGAAAAATTCCTTCTTCACCCTACAGAAAGTGCCCTCTCTGGTAGGTTTCTTCCTGAAATTCGAGGAAGTTTTTTTCCTTAATCTTTCCAAACTTTTGATTGGTCCCATTCTGAAATGCGATGAAAATTGTATTGAAACTTTGAGAAAGCCATCTCCAAAAGTTTTAGGAAAATTCCCTTAAAATTGTTCTTGAAGTTTCTTCCTGGACTTCTGAGAAGTCCTCTCCTGAACTTTTGGGAAGTTTTCTCCAGAACTATGGGGAAGTTTGTTCCGGAACTATTAGGAAGTTCGTGCTCCAATTAGAAGGAAGTACCTCCAATGCTCCTGGAAAGTTTAAAGCTTTTCTCTCGAAATAATATTTAGAAATGCTCCTTCTGATATGTTAAAATGCTCTCCTGTGAGCTTTGGAAAAGCTGCCTAGCACTTCTGGCAAGTTCCAACTAACCTTTCGAGAAGTTTCTTCTGTTATTTCCTGAACTTGAAAGAATTTTTTTCCTCTACTTCTATGACGCATCGGCCTGAGGATATTTGTTTTCCTGATTTTTTGAGAAATTATAGGTAACGCCGTTCCTAGTTAGCTCCCGTCTGAAATTTGGGGATGTTTGTTTTCTGAACTTCTGGGAAGTTCAATTTTAAATTTCTGGGTAGAACTCCGAAACCTCTGATAAATTCTAAACTTAAGAGTAGTCCTCTCCCCACACTTCTTTGTGAAGCTCTGATAAGTCCTATCCAGATAATTAGAAAATTTCTGTCGTGAAATTCTGGTAAGTATGATCTTGAACTTCGGTAATGAATTTTTGCAGGTTCTTCTTGCATGAGCTACTTGCTTCCAATAAGGAGTGTATCGAAAAGTAGTTATAAACATTCGATGCGTTATTACGCATAAACTACTGTATATATTTTTAGCGTGTAAGCGCCATTTGCTTTGTTTACATGTCAAAAATGATTATTCGGTTCATTCATTTCCGTTGATAAAGTTGTATTCAAAATGTCGCGAATTGAATTTGAGACTAAAAAGAAAATTCTGCACACTTGGTGCACCGAAAAGGGTGTTACTTACAACCAGATTGCGAAAAGAGTAAATGTTCACCCGGCAAGTGTAAAACGCATCATCGAAAAGTTTGGTAAGGAGTGCTCCCTCAAGGATTTACAAGAAGTGGCCGGAAACCCGGCTCCAGCAACCCCGATTTGGACCAAAAAGTTGTGGATTATATTCAACGGAACAAATCTGCCTCTACTCGCGATCTAGCCAAGAAGTTCAGGACCAGCATCGGAATGATTCAACGAATCAAGCGCAGGAATGACTTGAAGACGTACAAAAAGCAGAAAGTGCCCAAACAAACTCCGGAACAAAAGTCTCGTGCAAAACCAGGGCTCGAAAGCTGTACAGCTGCATTTTGGACAATGTCGACCAGTGCATTTTGATGGATGACGAAACATACGTTAAAGAAGATTCAAGAACGCTACCGGGGCCGCAGTTTTATACTAAATCTGTTGGGGAACGTGTGCCAACCGCAGATACGACTGTTGCGATGGAGAAATTCGGTCAGAAGGTGCTCATTTGGCAAGCTATTTGCACATGTGGCTTGCGTTCTTCAATTTTCATACTAAAAGGAACCATAAATGCTGAGATTTATCAAAGGGAATGTTTGAAGAACAGGTTGCTACCATTGTATAGAAAGCACCAGTCCCCTCCTCTCTTCTGGCCAGATTTGGCATCGGCACATTACGCCAAATCCACTCTACAGTGGCTGACGGAGAATAACATCAAGTTCGTAGAAAAAGACATCAACCCACCAAACTGTCCCCAGTTGCGACCGATCGAACGCTATTGGGCAATAGTCAAGCGTATATTTAAGAAGGATGGTACAGTTTCCCAAAACATGACCGATTTTAAGAAAAATTGGGCAGCGGCATCCAGGAAGTGCACAAAGGTCACTGTGCAGAATTTGATGGCAGGTGTCAAATCAAAGGTACGGGCATTCTACAGAAATGAACATGATGACTAGTTTTTCCGTTTGGATCTTTTGTAAACATGTTAAGCTATAATAAACTGAAATAGTATGTTAATTTTAACCATGTTTTCATGCCTATTTTATTATTTGGAAGTTTATAACTACTTTTCGATACACTCCTTACTTCTGAGAAGTGTCTACCTGACCATAGGAGAAGTTTTTTTTTCGAGGAAGTCTTTAAATTTCTCATTGACTATCAAAATTTTCCCGGTGCCTGTTTGAAATTCCCGGTTTTTCCCGTTTTTTTCCCGGTACTTTCAAATTCCCGTCTTTTTTCCGCTTTTCCCGTTTTTCCCGATGCGCTGGCCATCCTGAGTTTTGTATCTTAAGGAATGAGTTTTGTTAAAATATTTTCTTTTGCTAATATGAGTAATTTCTGCAAAATTAAACGTAGGTGTGTATTTTTTATTATACCCTCAGATCGTCAGTTTCTACCATGGTTTTTCATTCTGTGTAGAAGCATTTCATTGACAAAACATGAATCTTCAAACTACGCCGTATCCTGTGAGTTTGAACGTAATTTTCTCTTGCATAACCTTAGATTAACTTCTTGTGCATATAAAGCACTGATAGTAAGCATTCCCCATTCTTGACAAAGAAGGGGTCAAAACTTCATGCTGCTTTTCCCTCGAAATACACATTTAGTGTTTTAGTTGCTCGAAAAATTCTCATATTTGGTTGAAATTTCTGTTTTATTTTTATGAGGCTCCCCCCTCCCTCTGGAGAGAGGAGTCACGAACGACCATGGAAAACAAATCCTGCCTCCAAAATCCTCACATGCCAAATTTGGTTCCAGTTGCTTGATTAGTTCTCGATATATGCCGAATTTGTGTTGACCCCCCCCCCCCCCCTTCCATACGGGAGAGCAGTCTCGAATCATCTTAAGAACTTCCTTCGGCTCCAAAAACTCCTGTATACAAATTTTCATAACGGTGGATAATTTTCACGTTTGGTTAAAATTCGTGTTTTATTTGTATCAGAGCCATCCCTTCCTGATAGGGGAGGGGCCTGAGACTATTATAGAAACATTTTCTGTCCCCAAAAACCCCCACATGCCAAATTTGGTACCAATTTCTTGATTAGCTCTCGAGTTATGCAGAAATTTGTGTTTTATTTGTATGGGAGCCCTCCCTTCCAGACGGAGAAGGAGTCTCGAACCATCATAAGGACCTTCTCCGGCCCCAAAAACTCCTGCATACAAATTTTCATTACGGTAGAGATACTTCTCATGATTGGTTGAAATTTGTATTTCATTTGTATGAGAGCCTCCACTTCCAAAGAGGGGAACCACCGTGTCTCGAACCACCGTGGCAGCACTTCTTTCCTTCAAAAACCTCCACATGCCAAAGTTGGTTTTTTTTTTGGTAGATTAGTTCTCAAACTATGCACAAATTTGTTTCATTTGTATGAGAGCCATCCCTTACAGATAAGTTCGGGATCTCAAACCACCATACACGCATTTGTTGTCTCCAAAAACACTCACATACCAAATTTGATTCGATTTGCTTGATTAGTTCTCGAGATATGCAGAAAATTGTGTTTCATTTGTATGGAAGCCCGCCCCCCCCCCCCCCTCCCCTTCCATACTGGAGAGCAGCTTCGAACCATCTTAAGAACTTTCTTCAGCCCCAAAAACTCCTGCACAAAAAAAATCATAACGGTAGGGATGCTTTTCACGTTTGGTTAAATTTCGTGTTTCATTTTTATCAGAGCCATCCGTTCCTGATAGGAGAGGGGCCACAGACTATCATAGAAACATTTCCTGTCTCCAAAAACCCCCACATGCCAAATTTGGTACCAATTTCTTGATTAGCTCTCGAGTTATGCAGAAATTTGTGTTTTATTTGTATGGGAGCCCTCCCTTCCAGACGGAGAAGGAGTCTCGAACCATCATAAGGACCTTCTCCGGCCCCAAAAACTCCTGCATACAAATTTTCATTACGGTAGAGATACTTCTCATGATTGGTTGAAATTTGTATTTCATTTGTATGAGAGCCTCCACTTCCAAAGAGGGGAACCACCGTGTCTCGAACCACCGTGGCAGCACTTCTTTCCTTCAAAAACCTCCACATGTCAAAGTTGGTTTTTCTTTTGCTAGATTAGTTCTCAAACTATGCACAAATTTGTTTCATTTGTATGAGAGCCATCCCTTACAGATAAGTTCGGGATCTCAAACCACCATACACGCATTTGTTGTCTCCAAAAACACTCACATACCAAATTTGATTCGATTTGCTTGATTAGTTCTCGAGATATGCAGAAAATTGTGTTTCATTTGTATGGAAGCCCCCCCCCCCCCCTCCCCTTCCATACTGGAGAGCAGCTTTGAACCATCTTAAGAATTTTCTTCAGCCCCAAAAACTCCTGCACAAAAAAAAATCATAACGGTAGGGATGCTTTTCACGTTTGGTTAAATTTCGTGTTTCATTTTTATCAGAGCCATCCGTTCCTGATAGGAGAGGGGCCTCAGACTATCATAGAAACATTTCCTGTCTCCAAAAACCCCCACATGCCAAATTTGGTACCAATTTCTTGATAAGCTCTCGAGTTATGCAAAAAATTGTGTTTCATTTGTATGGAAGCCCCCCCCCCCTCCCCCCTTTCAGACATGGGGGGGAGGTCACAAACCTTCTTGAGAACCTTTCCCGGTCCCAAAAATCCCTGCACGGAAATGTTCATAACAGTAGGGAGAATTCTCATGATTTGTTTAAATTTTTGTTTCATTTGTATGAGACAACCGCCCCCCCCCCCCCCTCCCCTACTAGAAAGAGGGGTTTCGAGCAACCGTTGAAACATTTCTTGCCTCCAAAATCCCCACATGCCAAATTTGGTCCCTCTTGTTTTCTTAGTTCTAGAGTTATGCAGAAATGTCGGTTTCATTTGTATGAAAGCCCCCCTTCTAGGAGAAGAGGGGAGGATCTCAAACCATCATAGAAACATTTTTTGTCTTCAAAAACACACACATGCCAAATTTGGTTCCATTTGCTTGATTATTTCTTGAGTTATACAGAAACTTCTGTCCCATTTGTATGAGAGCCTCCCCTTCGAGAGAGGGGAGGGGTCTTAAACTAACATAGAAACACTTCTCGCTTCCAAAAACTCCCACATGCTAAATTTGGCTTCCTTTGCTTGGTTAGTTCTCGAGTTCTGCAGAAATTTGTTCTTCATTTGTTTGCGAGCTCCCCCCCCCTTCCAGAGATGGGAGGGGTTTCAAACTATCATTAAAACCTGTTTTGGCCCCAAAAACTTCTGCATACAAAATTTCACGCCAATCGGTTCAGTAGTTTTTGATTCTATACGGTTCAGACAGACAGACATTCATTTTTATGTTTATAGATTGTCTTTAGGGTGACCATTTTTGCCTCAAGGAGACCTGAAAAATTGAATTTAAGATAAATATGTTTAACAAAACATATAAAAAAATAGAGATGAATGTATTTTAGTTTTTGAGCTAGTTGTTTTTTTAAATGCTATGTTCTTGTTTTTGCTGACTATCCTACGCGTTTCTATAATTCAATGTAATTTGGTAACCATCTGTTCCCATCAATATACAGTGATGCATTTAGCTATTTGAGATCTAACGGATGGACGTGTTCTCATATTTAGTATTTTCTGGTCCCGCTTATCAGAATCACGAGATAGAACGAGTTGAAAATGCTTTAATTTTGTATGCTCACTAGCGCCATGTAGCGGTGATTTTTAACAGAACGATCCATCTGTTGTATGCCCCTCGACCTTCTGAACACCTTTGCCGAAATCTAGAACTTAGTATTTTAATTAGAACCAAGAGATAGAACAAGTAGAAAATGATCCATTTTGCATGATTACCAGCGCCACGTAGTAGTGGAATTTCGAAAAAAACACCTTTCGAATGACCTAGACCTTCTGAACAACTTTACCGAGAACTAGAACTTTGTATCTTTTCAGAATCACGAGATAGAACAAGTTGAGAATCCTTCAATTTTGTATGCTCACTAGCGCCACGTAGCGGTAATATTCCGAATAAAACGTTAAATGCCCTCGACCTTCTGACCAAAATGTTGGTAATGGCAGATTACTTTTTAACATAGATTCCGGAATCAAAGCGGGTTTTTTCCACGGATTTGAAAAAAAAAACGTGCAAAAAACGCATTAATTCAGAGTTTGTGCTAAAAAGCCGTGCAAAAATAAAGTGTAAAAAAATCTTAGTATAAGTTACACAGATAAAAAGAAACATTGAATTTTCTGCGTTATCTAATTCACATAATGGGAATGCTAGATTTACCAGAATATAATGGGATATTTCATGTAAATTTAAACCAGATTACGCCTGAATCCAGCCTGTTGTATGCAAGATTGCCAATATTGTTGTATGACACATGAAAAGTTGCAAACAATCTCGTTGTTTACGCCTCCTTTAGCTTGGATTTAAACGATGGGATATTTTACACGCTTGTTAAAATTAATTATTTTTTTCTGTGTACGACTTTCTGATAACAAGCATTTAAAAAAAAGTAAATTTATCGAAATGCAGATGTGGTCACCCTAATGATGGAATAAACACAAATACGGGTCTAATATTTTTCAAAAAAGAACCACACTACAAATTATTCCGAATATCTGAGAGATCGCATCTTTTTTATGGAATTGTTTTGTATTACACTGAGCTCATGGATGGGACTAACATACACACTTAGATATTTTTACTGAAATCTGTAAAATCATTGATTGGAAAATGGCTGGACATTGCGTACCATTGGTACTTCACGTGCCTGCAGGTATAAAATTTACGCCATTTTGTGGTTCTTATCCATTTGTCCAGTAGCTCCTCGTGTCCGTACAGGTAAAGAGAGTCCCCTCTTCGAATGGTGCAGCCAATCCTAGCGTCTGATCTGCATGTTAGAATGCAGATATCCGTTCAGACCACTACCTGGTTATGGTCAAAAAGGACCAAGGTCTTTCAGTTGTAAACAACATCTAGAACGACTGAAGCTATCCAAAGTCGCAACGTTGCCGGATGAAAGAGAGCTGATCGAAACCCCTCTTGAGGACTGCTGGAGAAGTGTCAAAGCAGCAATTAACAACGCCAACAGGAGGTCAATAGAAATCCTTGGAACGACTGGTTAGATGAGGAGTGTTAGACGGCTTTAGACGAGAAGAATACAGCGCGGGCGATGATACTACAGCAAAGAACCCGTCAGAATATAGAGCGATACAAACAGAAGCGAAGGCAGCTACATAACTTATCTTTGCAGTGATAAGAAGTGCCGCCTGGAGTTCACGGTTGGAGAATGAAGAAATTGAGCAGCTGTATCGTTCTCAAGACACGCGAAAGTTCTACAAGAAACTCATTGCATCCCGCAATGGCTTTTTGCCGCAAGCTGAAATGTGCCAGGAGAAGGTTGGAGGTATCTTTACGGATGAACGTGAGGTGATCGAAAGGTGGAACAGCACAACAGCAGGAGAAATTACTTCATCGGAAAAAAAAAGAAAGAAAGGTAAGGATCTAGAATACAGAAAAGCTTGCAAAGGAGTGGAAAGAGGGAGTTATATGCCCAATTTAAGAACTGTCGAGCGATCACTATTCTCAACGCAGCCTACAAAGTGCTTTCTCAGATGATCTTCCGTCGTGAATCGTGAATATCAAGTTCCTATGCACCACCTATTTATCGATTTCAAGGCCGTATTCGACACTATTGGTCGTGAAGAGCTATGGAAGACTTTGGACGAGAACGGGTTTCCCGGGAAACTGACTAGACTGATTAAAGTAGCGATGCATTGTGTACATTGCTGTGTGAAGATACCGGATGCGTTATCGGATTCGTTTGAGACACGCAAAGGACTTAGACAAGGCGATGGTCTTGACAGCCTCCTGTTCAACTGAGCACTAGAAGGTGCTATGAAACGAACATAACGGGGTACAGGTTTTAAAAAATCCAGTCCACTCAATTGCTTCGCTGGCGACGTAGTTATTGTCTGAAGAACGTTCCAGGCTGTTACTGAGCAGTACACCAGGCTGAATCGTGAGGCAGAAAAGGTTGGATTAAGAGAGAATTCGTCAAATACTAAGTATCTATAACAGGTGAAACCGAACGCGATAAAACTCGCACAAGTAGAACTGAGGTTATCGACGAAGGTGAGTTCGAGGTGATAGATGAGTTGGTGTGCCTCTAATAATTAAAGACGTAGGATAACAACTGCAGTGCAAAAAATCGGAGACGTATAATAACCGGAAGTCGTGCCGACTATGGACTTCACAAGACTCTAAGGTCAGCTAAACCTTATTCCCGTACTAAGTGTACAAGATGCTGATAAGACCGGTAGTTCTTTGCGGGCCAGAAACGTGGACAATCCTCGAGGAGGCCCTGTGAGCACTTGGAGTTTTCAAACAGCGTGTGCTTAGGACCATCATTGGTGGTGGATGTGAAAACGGCGTATGAAGGAGAATAATGAACCACGAGCTGGCGCAACTCTATGGCGAACAAAGTATCCAAAAAGTTGCTGAAGCTAGAAGGGTACAATGGGCGGGACACTGTGTAAAAATGCCAGACAGCAATCCCGCAAAAATGTAACTAGAAATTAGAAGAACAATTAGTATTTTCCATTTAATTCCAACTACCTTTGCTTATCTTCGACAGATACGCGTATTTCGTCTACAATGTGTAGACTTCTTCAGTGTCTCGTACTAATAACTCGACTTATTAGTACGAGACACTGAAGAAGTCTACACATTGTAGACGAAATACGCGTATCTGTCGAAGATAAGCAAAGGTAGTTGGAATTAAATGGAAAATACTAATTTTTCTTCTTATTTCTAGTTACAGGTATTCCACTAAACAGCTCAAACCCTTTAGGATTCCGCAAAAATGGTCAACCAGCTCGAAGCCAAAAAGTACTCCCACCTTTGCCTATCATTTCTAAAAGTCGTGTAAAGGTTATGAACTCATAGGAAGAACTGATTCATAGTTATCTTTGTCGTAGAGTTATTCTTTTTCGAACTATCCTGCAAAAAATATCAGGACTAAACAAAAGAAATTGGTATGATTATTTTCCAT
>JASCZW010007071.1:0-74995 GCA_034211315.2 Aedes japonicus | reverse complement strand
TCGGAACGCTGTTTTAGCGAGCGTTCTAATTTTTCCCGCGTTGTTTGTACGCCGGGCACGATGAGAGAGCATGAGGAGGAGTTCCATACTTCTTATGTTGAAAAACTCCTTTTTAATTTATCTGTAACTCTGCGTATCCTTAACCAAAGTAGATGCATTTTTTTTCCATACGAGTACAAATTTATCCTAGTTTTTGAAAGACAGCGGACATTTCGTTATTTTCCGTAGTTCCGGATTCATTATCGGGAATCGTGAAGGAAGTACCCTACCAGTGTAATGGCCAGAGCTGGAACTGTATCAAACCTGGCTTGCGACACATCAAACTTCATGATTTTACAAACCAATACCACTGATAGTCAACCTGAGAGTATTCTTTCACATTGGCCACAGCTGGTGACGTTCCGGATTCTGGGTTCCCCCAGGGAAGTAGCCAGATTTCGAATGATGTCAAACCCTGGCTTGCGACACATCAAACTTCATGATTTTACAAAACAATACCGCTGGTGGTCAACCTGAGAGTATTCGGTCACATTGGCCACACCTGGTGACGTTGCGGATTCCGCGTTCCCCAGGGAAGTAGCCAGATCTCGAATGATGTCAAACCCTGGCTTGCGACACATCAAACTTCATGATTTTACAAAACAATACCGCTGGTGAGTCCAACCTAAAGTATTCGGTCACATTGGCTACACCTGGTGACGTTGCGGATTCCGGGTTGCCCCTGGGGAATTGGCAGATATAGAACGATTCCAAATTATGGATTGCGACACTCAAACTTCATGATTTTACAAATCAAGATTACTGGTGCTCAACCTGGAGAGTTTTCGGTCACATTGGTCAGACTCTGGTGACGCTCCGGATCCCGGGTTCCCCCAGGAGGTGGCTGGATTTAGAACGATGTCCAACCTGGCTAGCAACACATCAAACTTCATGATTTTACAAACCAATACCACTGGTGGCGAATCTGAGGTTTCTATTCAAACATAGTTTCGAAAATATATAAAAGTTCGGATATGCTAACAATAATTCAGTTATTTTGATTAGATAGATCGTTTCAAAGGAAAATCGCGTTTCATAAGGCGTGGGTCCACCTTTCGCATTCAAAACGGCTAGGATACGCCTAGGGATGGAATCGTACAATTTTCGAATTGTTTTGATAGGTATTTTATACCACTCATCGATCAAAACCTTCTCTAACGCTTTTAGAGACTTCGGTGGTGGAAATACACTTCTCACGCGTGCTTCTAATGTAGACCAAAGTGGCTCGATAATGTTGAGGTCTGGTGACTGTGCTGGCCAATCAAGGTGATGAAAGTCTGTGTCATGCTCTTCGTACCACGCCTTTATGATTTGAGCAGTGTGGATTGCAGCGTTGTCATCTTGGAAGATTCCTCTGCCATCAGGAAAGATGGTCTTCATCATTGGCAGCACCTATTGGGCAATTGTGTTATTTTAAGTATATTGTGAAGGTTTTCTAAAAAATACCTGGTCATCCAATATTTCGTACTTAGTACGAGTTATTAGTACGAGACACTGAAGAAGTCTGCACATTGTAGACGAAATACGCGTATCTGTCGAAGATAAGCAAAGGTAGTTGGAATTAAATGGAAGATACTAATTTTTCTTCTAATTTCTAGTTACAGGTATTCCACTCAACAGCACAAACTCTCTAGGATTCAATATTTCTTGATAATCTTTGGACTTTATTTTTCCCTTCATAGCAACTAAAGGCCCAAGAGAATGCCACGATATTGCACCCCATACCATAACTGACACCCGCCATGTTTAACGGTTGGCAGAAGGCAGCCAGATTGTAGGCTTCTCCAGGAGTACGCCATACGTACACTCGACCTGTAGTTGGAAACAAGGTTAAAGATGATTCGTCCGACCACACAACTTGGTTCCATTGATCTGGCGTCCATTCCTTATGATCCTTGCACCAGCGCTACCTGTTTACCGCGTTTTGCGGTTTTATTAGCGGTTTAGAAATGGCCGCACAAGCGTAAAAATTCATGTCGTGCAGTTCCCTTCGGACAGTTGATGTAGAAACTGGTTTTTGAAGCGCACTGTTCAGAGCAGCAGTTGCTTTAACAGCACTAATGCGTCTGTCTGCTTTGACTATGCGCTTCAACGAACGTTGCTGCTGGTCATCCATCTTCTGCTTCCGTCCACCGCTACTTTTATCAGGCGATGTTTTTCCATGTTTTTTATATTCCGACATTATCCGGCAAACTGTGGCCCTGGCAACACCAACCAGTTTGCATGTTTCAGCGATCGAAGCACCGGCTTCTCGAGCACCGACTATACGGCCCCGTTGAAATTCCGTAAGCTCTAATGGCATTTCGAACTGCACACTTCAGCACTTAACCTTGATTTGTCCCATGCGCAAGCACTCAATCCTGTCACCTTTTGTCTTCTTCTATGCAAACATGTACACGGATAAATAATAATACCCAATTTGAGTTCTATTCCGCCAGGTCGATGGTTCCGTACGCCAAATTAATTTTGAGTTATTTTTCAATTAATTTTGAGTTATTTTTAGTATTGTTTTGTAATATCATGAAGTTTGATGTATCGCAATCCATAGTTTGGAATCGTTCTATATCTCGCCAATTCCCCGGGGGAACCCGGAATCCGCAACGTCACCAGGTGTGGCCAATGTGACCGAATACTCTCAGGTTGACCACCAGCGGTATTGTTTTGTAAAATCATGAAGTTTGATGTGTCGCAAGCCAGGGTTTGACATCATTCGAAATCTGGCTACTTCCCTGGAACCCGGAATCCGGAACGTCACCAGCTGTGGCCAATGTGAAAGAATACTCTCAGATTGACCACCAGCGGTATTGTTTTGTAAAATCATGAAGTTTGATGTGTCGCAAGCCAGGGTTTGACATCATTCGAGATCTGGCCACTTCCCTGGGGGAACCCGGAATCCGGAACGTCACAAGGTGTGGCCAATGTGAAAGAATACTCTCAGGTTGACTACCAGTGGTATTGGTTTGTAAAATCATGAAGTTTGATGTGTCGCAAGCCAGGTTTGATACAGTTCTAACTCTGGCCATTACACTGGTAGGGTACTTCCTTCACGATTCCCGATAATGAATCCGGAACTACGGAAAATAACGAAATGTCCGCTACTCTTCCAAAAACTAGGATAAATTTGTAATTGTATGGAAAAAGTTGCATCTACTTTGGTTAAGGGTACGTAGAGTTACAGATAAATTAAAAAGGAGTTTTTCAACATAAGAAGTGTCAGGCAATTGGGTAAAAAACTACATTTTACGGAAACGGCTATATCTCGGTTGTTTATGGGCTGATTCACGATCTTTAACCACTGACAGACTTGTTATGAATTCTTGTTTTTGAAAAAAATATAATATTTCCGATTTTCAAATAACATAAATAATAACGAGCTGCAGAAAATTAGCACATTTGACATAACCTCAAAGTATCCGTGATATCTCCGGTGCCCGGAAGTCAAATTTTGATTGCTGAAACTAGAATAAATTCCCCGTCGAACGCTTCTAGTTGCATCAAAAACGGTTAATTATTCACCGAATTGTATCACTTTGAATCTGGAGAAAATTTTGCTAGTCTTCTCCTTTTTGATCATCCCCTGTACATTTATATAGGTTTAAGAGTGACAAAACATGTAAAAATAACTGTAACTAAAGGTCTACACATGATTGACGTCAAACACATAAATATCATTCCGCATCGAACGCTGAAGAGCTTCGGTTCAGTTTTTTTTTGCACTCCGCACCACCTTTTTTGCTCTGTTTTGTCAACCCGCTATCAACCACGCGGTGATTGAAATTAGTGCACTGATTGAACCACCGATATCCAGCCGAGCGTTCCTTTAGGGAAGCAGACATTCCCGGCCGAGTCCGACGGATGATCTGTCCAACCAGTACCCTCGTCAAACACCCGAGGGGAAAAAGTGTAACCCCATAAAGCATCATCGCAGCAGAGAAGGTCATCGCTCCATCCACTGCCGGTCAGCAAGCGGTGCTTTGTCTGCGAGCAACAGCAGAAAGTGCCACACCGGCACGCTGCAAGGGCAAGTAAATAGCACATTTTTGTTATTGTTCCCTCATCTGTAAGTGTCTTTTGTGTATCTCTCTCCCGTATAGTGAATCATTCTGCAAAGAGTGGTTCAAAAAAATTTCGCTTTTCATAGGGTGGTCCAAAAAAATCATCTGATATTTTTTTTTTACTTATTTTTTTTTTCTGTCCTTGAATTTGTTTTTTTATGGACGATTCTACGGGGGGCGTCTTGCTTCCCAATATGTTTTTAGGGCGCGCTGTTACCAGCCGTCTTCTGCTCCTCCCTGGGTTGTCTACTTTCGGCAGAAAGTGAAAGCCTTAGATTTTTTAGGCATAAAAAGAAATTTGACGCGTCGTTATCCGGGGACCGAATTTCATCAGGTCAACCGAAACAAACTGCGTGTTACTGCACGTACATATAAAATTGCAAATGATATTGCTAGTGACGTAGGTTACAATGCCGAGTACTACGTCTACATCCCATCTCGAGATGTGGAGATAGATGGTGTGGTTTCTGCAGCGAGTCTGACGTTATGGAAGGTATGGGGCGACTTCCTGATGCTGTTTCGTCTACCATTGAAATGTTAGAATGTAAACAATTGTATGCATCATCAATGGTAGATGGAAGAAAGGCGTATTCACCGTCGGACTCGTTTCAAGTTACCTTCGCCGGATCAATTCTCCCAAAGTTTGTTGAAATCGATAATGTTTTTTTCCCAGTGCGCCTTTTTGTACCAAGGGTATTTAATTGTACCAAGTGCAAACAGTTGGGTCATACTGCTACTTTTTGCGACAACAAGCCCCGTTGTGGCAAATGCGGCCAAAGGCATTTAGAGGATGCTTGCCAACAGGAAGCAACAAAGTGTGCTTACTGTGGCAAAGAGCCTCTCCACGATCTGCACAACTGCCCCGTGTACAAGAAGCGCACTGTTAACGTGAGACGTTCCATACAAGAACGCTCCAAGCAGACGTATGCAGATATGTTAAAGTCGCAAAACGGAGCGTCTGCATCGTCTGCATCAGCCCCCAGAAATGAAAATCCTTTTATAATTTTGTCTTCCGATGAACTGGACTCTGACGTAGCCGATGAGAGTTGTTTTCCGGAGGTACACGCCCCCGGTAAAAGGAAGCCAACTAGTTCCCCGGGTGTGCGCCGGAAACAAATAAAAGCCACTCTCAAAAGCTTGCAAAAAAATGGAGGTAGCGGGGGTCCATTTAAAAAACCGAATAAACCGGTAATAGCTGATGCATCCGTTCCTAGCTGTAGCTATGCCGCCCCGCCGCTACTTAATAACAGTAACCGTAAGAGGTTGCCAAAAACACAAAAAACAACTACTACGTCTGCTCGCAATTCTAAGAATATCCCGTCCAAGCGAGGTAAGATTAATTTTAGGGACATTGTGGATAACATTTTTAATGCTCTTGGTCTTTCGGATGCTTCACCGATCCGAGGACTTATTGACCTGCTTATTCCTATAGTTGGAAACTACTTCAAGCAATTGACTGTATCATGGCCCCTTATTGGTGAATTCATATCTTTCGATGAATAATTCGTCGAGCGAGGTTCAAGATATGATCACCGTATTACAGTGGAACTGTCGTAGTCTAATACCTAAATTAGACTCGTTCAAGTATTTGATTCACAATTCTGATTGTGATATATTTGCTCTCTGTGAAACATGGCTTTCTTCTGAAGATGAATTAAACTTCCATGATTTTAACATTATTCGCCTGGACCGAGATGATTCATATGGTGGCGTCCTTTTGGGGATCAAAAAATGCTACCCCTTCTATAAAGTCTCACTCCCAATAATCTCAGGCATTGAAATCGTCGCTTTCCAAATAAATGTAAAGAATAAAGATCTTTGCATTGCTTCTGTCTATGTCCCTCCGAGGACATCAATAAACCGCTGTCAACTTTGGAGTTCAATTACATTACTTCCATCTCCAGTTCTTATTCTGGGTGATCTGAACTCCCACGGTACTGCTTGGGGCGAACAATACGATGACAATAGAGCGGGTATTTTTTATGACTTATGTGATGATTTCAACTTGACCATCTTGAACACTGGGGAAGCGACACGAATAGCAAAACCTCCTGCCAGGGAGAGTCGACTTGACATATCTTTGTGCTCTAATTCACTATCATTAGATTGTCTGTGGAAGGTAATCAATGATCCCCGTGGTAGTGACCACTTACCAATTATTATCTCAATCACAAATAGTTTTCAAAAAACAGACCAGTCAATCCATGTTGCTTATGACCTCACGAAGCATATTGATTGGCAACATTTTACATCGGCGGTAACCCTTGGTATTGATTCTACCGATCCTTTTCCACCATTAGAAGAGTATCGTTTTCTTTCCGAACTGATGTACAAAAGTGCATTAGAATCTCAGAAACGACGTGTTCCAAGTGCATCCCTCAAAAGAAGACCCGCCACCCCTGGATGGGATGATAAATGCACTAAGCTGTATCTTGAGAAATCCGATGCGTTTAAAGATTATCGTAGACATGAAACATGTGAGCTTTTTGATAGGTACCTAAAGCTTGAAAAAAAAAGCTTAAAAACTTACTCAAAGCAAAGAAACGCAATTATTGGCGTTCGTTTGTAGAGGGACTATCTAGAGAAACCTCGATGACAACGCTTTGGAGAAAGGCTCGTTACATGCGAAACCGCTCATCCTCCAATGAGAGTGAAGAATACTCCATGCAGTGGATATTCGACTTCGCTAAAAAGGTTTGTCCAGACTCTGTTCCAACAAAACCGAACTTACGGGATTCCACCCGAAGTAACGGTTTTCTGGACGAACCATTCACAATGTTGGAATTTTCAATGGCTCTTCTTTCATCCAATAATTCTGCTCCGGGAAGCGATATGATTAAATTCAACCTTCTGAAAAATCTCCCCGATATCGCTAAAAGACGATTACTTAACCTGTATAACACTCTCTTGGAATTAAACATAGTCCCACCCGAATGGAGACAGGTTAAAGTAATAGCTATTCAAAAGCCTGGGAAACCAGCGTCTGATTACAATTCTTACCGTCCGATCTCTATGCTATCATGTTTAAGGAAATTGTTAGAAAAAATGATCTTATCACGACTTGACCGTTGGGTTGAATCAAACAACCTGCTATCAAATACGCAATTTGGTTTCCGAAAGAGCAAAGGAACAAACGATTGTTTAGCGTTGCTTTCATCTGATATACAACTGGCCTTTGCACACAAGGAGCAATTGGCTTCAGTTTTTCTGGATATTAAGGGCGCATTTGATTCAGTTTCCATAGATATACTGGCAGATAGTCTGCACAGTAGTGGTTTACCAGGAATTTTAAATAATTTTTTGTATAATTTACTGTCAGAAAAACAAATGACCTTCAATCTAGGCCAACTGACAACTTCCAGAATTAGCTGCATGGGCTTACCCCAAGGCTCATGTTTAAGTCCCTTACTTTATAATTTTTATGTTAAAGATATTGATAACTGCTTGGAAAATAGATGCACGCTAAGACAACTTGCAGACGACGCTGTGATCTCCTTAAGAGGTCCGCGTGCGGAAGTCTTGCAAAGACCATTGCAATATTCCCTAAATAATCTGTCCATCTGGGCCAGAAATTTGGGGATCGAGTTTTCACCGCAAAAAACCGAATTGGTAGTGTTTACTAGAAAGCGGTTCCCAGCCCAACTGCGTCTCAAGCTGTTGGGAAGAGACATTACCCAATCTTTGACTTTCAAATACCTTGGAGTCATGTTTGATTCAAAATGCACTTGGAGTACTCACATTGCGTATTTAAAACAGAAATGTCAACCAAGGATCAATTTTCTAAGATCAATTTCCGGAACATTGTGGGGTGCTCACCCGGAAGACCTAATTAAACTCTACAAAACAACTATTCTTTCAGTTCTCGAATATGACTCTTTTTGCATCCTCTCGGCAAGAAACAGCCACCTCATTAAATTGGAACGCGTTCAATATCGTTGTTTACGTATTGCCCTTGGCTGTATGCATTCAACGCATAATATGAGCCTGGAGGTTCTGGCAGGAGTAAAACCCTTACAGAACCGCTTCTGGGAGCTCTCATCTAGAATACTGATCAAGTGTGGAATCAGTAACAACCTTGTGTTTGAAAACTTCGAAGAAATGCTCGAATTGAGTACCCAGTCTAGATTCTTGCGAATCTATATTAACTATATGTCATCCATTATTAGTCTTCCATGCTACAATTCTCCTAGTGTACGCTTCCCTTATCACAGTTCTTCAATTGATTATGATCTCTCCATGAAACAGGCCATTCAAGGAGTTCCAGATCAACTTCGGTCTATTATAATTCCCCATATTTTTATTGAAAAGAACCGACATGTCAATTGCAATAGTAGATTTTTCACTGATGGGTCGCGCATTGGTGGATCCACTGGTTTCGGTGTTCACAATGAATACTCTTCTGCCTTCCGGAAACTTCAGGAACCTTGTTCCGTATATGTTGCTGAGGCAGCAATCAATTTCGCATTGGGGATAATTTCCGGCATGCCCATAGACCATTATTTCATCTTCTCAGATAGTCTCAGTTCTATTGAGGCCCTGCAGTCGATGAAAACAGTGAGGCACTCATCTTACTTCCTTGCACAAATAAGGGAGCAGATGTGTGTGTTGGTCGAAAGATCATTTAAGATTACCTTTGTATGGGTCCCCTCACATTGCTCAATCCCAGGCAATGAGATGGCGGACTCTCTAGCAAAGGTGGGCGCACAAGAAGGCGAGATTTTTGAAAGCAGAATTTCACATGATGAATTTTTCCCATTAGTACGTCAGAGTTCTCTTCAAAGTTGGCAAAACGATTGGACAAGTAATTCTCTTGGGCGGTGGTTACATTCAATTATTCCAAATGTTTCGTCGAGATCGTGGTTCAAAGGTCTGGATGTAAGTCGCGGGTTCATTCGTGTGATGTCAAGACTTATGTCCAACCACTACTCGCTAGACGCACATCTCTACAGAATTAACCTCGTCGATAGCAATTTATGTAGGTGCGGAACCGGTTATGATGACATCGCTCACGCAGTTTGGCATTGCCCGGATAATGATGCCTCCAGAGCACGACTATTGGATACCCTAGTGGCCCGAGGTAGACAACCCTTCCGCGAGATAAGAGATGTTTTGGGAATGCGTGATCTTCCCTACATGCAAGCGATTTACGAATTCCTTTGTTTGTCTGATCTAAGAGTGTAGCGTCATCAACCTCCTTCCTTCCACTCTAGTAAATACCCTACCATTGTGTCCCAGTTATACTATCCTTTTGTTTCCGTGCTACTTGTACCTGCCCAGCAAACTGTGGTTCCCCATCTGCGGCATAGTTTCTGAAAGGGACTACAGGGATCGAGGATTTGGTAGATGTCGCAACCAAAAGCAGCAAATAATGGCTTAAATAAGTTACCTACCTAGCCCTTTCCAAACAAAAATGTGACCATTAACCTCGAGCTAGCCACGAGTAATTGGCATCCCTCTTTTACTAATAAGAAAAAGTAAAATTTTGTGTACAACAATATTGAATATCGGCTCCGTAAAGTGTTACATACGCCTGAGCCTAACAAATAAACGAACTGATTAAAAAAAAAACACATAAATAAATATATAGAACCAGAAATTGGCTAAGGAAGCTGATATTTCAAAACTACCATGCAACGGTTGGTCAAAGATGACTTGAAATGTTCGTCTAGTGCAAGAGTAAAGCGCCACCTTGTAACGGACCGAATCAAACAACTACGGTTGGAGCAATCGAAACTTTTAATACCTTACCTTACCAATCAGACTAAGGCCGGCGTGGCCTTTGCTGTACACAGAAGTTGTCTTCATTCTATTCGGTCCATGGTTGACACTCGCCAGCCTCGCTGTGTGCGGAGGGTCCGCAGGTCGCCTTCTACTTGATCGATCCACCTTGCTCGTTGCGCGCCTCTTCTTCTTGTACCTGTCGGTTCGTTTTCGAGAACCATTTTCACAGGGCTGTCGTCCGACATTCTTACGACATGCCCATCCCATCGTAGTCGACCGATTTTTGCGATGTGTACGATGGGAGGTTCTCCGTGGTTCATTCTCCTCCTCCACGTTCCGTCTTCCATCTGCACTCCACCGTAGAAGGTACGGTCTTCCATTCATGTATTTTGTTTTCAACGTATTAATCACAAGCCCAATCGTACCAGCTTCAGCCTTAAGTCTGATGTACGTTTCCGCCATCGTCTCAAAGTTACGTGCTACGATATCAACGTCGTCGGCGAAGCCAAATAGTTGGACAGACTCCCTGAAGATCGTGCCACTCGTGTCTATCCCAGCTCTTCGAATAACACCCTCCAGTGCAATGTTAAACAACAATCACGACAATCCATCACTTTGCCGTAACCCTCTCCGAGATTCGAAGCGACTCGAGAGCGTCCCTGATACTCGGACGACACACATTACTCGATCCATCGTTGCTTTGATCAACCGCGTCAGTTTTTCCGGAAATCCGGAAACGTTGGGTGTCAGCATTAAAAAAGAAGCATACCATCATCGTATTCTTCGATGAGAAAATGTTCACCATCGATCCCGTATCTAACACAAGTACAGACAGAAGAAGATTGAGTTTGTTTCAGAAAACGTGAGTTTCAAGTTTACAACCAAACATCCAGCCGGAGTCATGGTTTTCGGGGCAGTTGCGTCCAATGGTTTGAAAATGCCTCCACTATTTATCAAAGCTGGATTAAAAGTTAATACCGAGGTTTACATGAACATTATGAAGGATCACATTCTGCCATGAATGAAAGCCAACTTTGGAGCACACCAACACGTCATTTTCTAACAGTACGCCCAACAAACATCGGTGTCGAATAATAGCTTGTTCAAACAAATTTGGAGAAGTCGTTCAGCTTTTTCTTCTAGAAAGCTGAATAACTTCTCCATATTTGTTTGAACAAGCTATTATTCGACACCGATGTTTGTTGGGCGGAGCACCGTGTCATATCTCAAAAAGAACTTAAGCGTGTCTGAAGGAAAACATGGAATTTTGGCCATTTGGCCCCTAGCAGCCCGTACTTGAATCCTTAGGATTTCTCAATATGGGCATATGCTCAGGCAAAGGCTTGTGAACGTTCTCACCCCAGAAAGCTTCCATTATCAAGGCATGGAACTCGATGACTGACTCATACATTGAGAAGGTATACTCTCGATTCCGTCTCCGTTTGGAGAAGGTGATAGAGAAAAATGGTGGACATATTTATTAATGTAACCTTGAAAGGCTTAACAAACGATTCCCTAAAGAAAATTATGATTTTTTTTTATCATATTCTATGAAAAAAACTTATTTGAAACTGAGGTATGGATTTTCCCATTTTTTATGGGACATACTGTACATCCATATCCCTCGAAAGTTTCTGACTTTATAAAATGAATTGTATAGTTGTCCATGATACACACTACCAAATGGCTTATCAAACGTGTTTAAGCAAGTGTATCACAAGCTAAGTATCGCTTATACCTAAGAAACTGTATGTATAACTAAAAATGTAATCGATCGTTGCATTTAAGGCTGAGTTAAGGGACACATACCCTACATGATAAGAAGAGCAACCGTACCGGTCCGGTACTAAATATATTTTCGCAGCGCAACACCATTAAGGGTCACCCACAATTGTTAAGTTGCGTTTGTGTTTGCGTATTTTTGACAATTTTCCCATAGGTTTTCTGTCAAATTAGTGTCAACGGAACGCAAACGTATTTACTGTGGGCAAGCCTTTACCTCACACCGCACCGGCCACTGCTAAAAGCACTTTCAAAATAGCAGCGAGGTTCTCGGAAAGTATCTGCTCAAATAAAAAAAATACAATACGATTACAATACAAAACCATAAAATTATAATTGATTTTGTTCTTGGACTATAATCCATACTGTTCATGTATGGTTATAATAAAATGATTTTATTGCCACTATAAAACATTAACTATAAAGTCGATTGTAGTCAATGGGTTGTATGATTAAAACGTAGTAAACTACACGCAAAAGTCCACATAGTAAACTGTATTTATCGTTTAATTAAATAAATTCGAACATGTAGTAAATACTAGATTCCGTTCCGCATCAAACGCTGAAGAGCTTCGGTTTAGTTATTTTTCGCACTCCAAACGAAACATTCTCACAGGAGAGTGTGAGGTGATTGAAAGGTGGAACCAGTACTTACATACATTACTTACATTTATTTGTTCAACATTACATTTAGGATAAGACATAATCAACAATAGTAAGCCAGAATACTCGGTTTGCGGCTGCCGCTCTCCAACCTCGGTCACGCCCAATGCTCGCCAGATCACGCTCCACCTGGTCCGCCCATTGTGCTCTCTGCGCTCCACGCCTTCTTGTGCCCACCGGAGCAGTAGCGAACACCAACTTTGTAGGGTTGTTGCCCAGCATTCTTGCAACATGCCCTACCCACAGTTTCCTTCCGGCTTTGGCCACCTTCTGGATGCTGGGTTCGCCGTAGAGAGCAGCGAGCTCGTGGTTCATCCTTCGCCGCCACACACTGTTCTCCTGCACACCGCCGAAGATCGTCCTTAGCACGCGTCGCTCGAAAACCTCGAGTGCTTGCAGGTCCTCCTCGAGCATCGTCCATGTCTCGTGTCCGTAGAGGACCACCGGTCTTATTAGCGTTTTGTACATGGTGCATTTGGTGCGGGGGTGAATCTTTTTAGACCGCAGTTTCTTCTGGAGCCGGTAGTAGGCACGACTTCCACTGATGATGCGCCTTCGAATTTCACGACTCGTATTGTTGTTGGCCGTCAGTAAGGACCCGAGATTGTAACCTATCCATTGGTTACATTGTGTTTTTTTATATCCTGTAAATATTGTTAAATTTTGCGTTTGATTTTGAATTTTGTAAATATATTAATTTCAGTAAATTTTGTAAATATATATTTGAATGTTTTCTCATTTGATAATCATTTAGCTAATAATAATAGGAAAAGAATCATAAAAATTGAATAGTAGAATTAATAAAAATTAATTAACTTATTGAAATTAAATTAAATCCATAATCGAATAGCATAACCCTTTCCCATCCTTGACATCCCTAGTCCCCCATTTGCCATACCAACAGTTACGCTCAAGGCAGTGCGTTACCACAGTCGACCTTTACGGACAATGAGAGAGCTCCCATACAGTTATACAAAACAGCTGATATAAGGAGCTGTCATCGCCGAGGTCGACAGTTAGTAAGGTAAAAAATTATCAGAACAGTTGAAAATCTTTGGTGCGCAATTTTAATGAAACGATCGCTTTTCTTTAAATTTTCGTGTAGGAAAAATTGTTCAGTGCTATTTGCATTTTGGAGCCTTGGACATCGAGCGGGCAAAGGTCCGGGTGTCATCCATTCCGAATCGGCAATACAGGTGCGTTTGCGCCGAATCAAAGCCGGCGGATACGACGCTCCGAAGAAGTAGGCAGACCGTGGGACAATCAACCCATCGAGTAAACGGCAGCAGTTCCGGTAAATTTCCCTTCCCTATCCTTCCTTCTTCCCCTAAATAATATCTAGAATAAAATTAAAAAGAAATATTAAAATATCAAATTCTAAATTAATGCTTTTTTTATTTGTTGTTAGCTAATTCCCTTTCTCTTATAATTTCTTCTTTTTTTGATTGCTCCACCTTGGATGAATCGTGAAAGGGAAGTGTACCCGCCCAATTCCACTCGGAGCCAATTATCGACCCTGAATACCAGGTTAAGCCAGAAGGGACAAAAAAGGAAGGTCCCTAGTGAACAGGCCGATCTGGCAAGTGATTTCTAACAAGATGGACAAATTCCTCCACCACCTCAAAAGTATCCCCGTCTATCTTGGCATTACTTCCCCGGCGGATCCGGTCGTGTTCGGTTCCGCCTACCAGCATGTACTTTGTTTTCGACGCATTCACCACCAGTCCGACCTTTACTGCATCGCGTTTCAGGCGGGTGTACAGCTCTGCCACCGTTCCAAATGTTCTTGCGATAATGTCCATGTCGTCCGTAAAGCACACAAATTGACCAGATTTTGTGAAAATCGTACCCAGGCTCGTCGCATTACACCTTCCAGAGCGATGTTAAATAGTAGGCATGAGAGTCCGTCACCTTGTCGCAGTCCCCGACGAGATTCGAATGAACTGGAAGCAGTACTTACAGCGAACGAAATTGGCACGATAATAAGCCTAGGAACACGCGCAGAAGATGACAGGATTCCGTCCCCAACCCTTCAGGGAGTTGAGGAGCAAAATAGTCGGTTGCAAAACAACAAAGCTGCTGGAGTTGACCAACTCCCAAGCGAACTATTAAAATACGGTGGTGAAGTACTGGCCAGGGCGCTGCACTGGGTAATCACCAAGAGGAAGGGGGAGGAATGTTTACCGGAGGATTGGATGGAAAGAATAGTGTGTCCCATCTATAAATTTGAAGCGATGTGGAGTACATAGCGCACACGAAGTTCCCAGCTATACCACTGAAGCTAGTGGCTCTCTTCTAAAAGTTTTGCTAAAATAATAACCTACCCAAGTAACCACAAGCATTATATTATTGCACTTATTCAACCCAAAATCAACATCGGTAGTGCGGGATCGCATCAGTTCAACAGTTTTCAAGTAATAAAGCGTTAGATAAGCTTGAAAAAGTAGTAATGCATTACCAATGCAATAATGCTACTTTAGCCATGACCTTATGACATTACAAAAAATACAACTTTAGCTCGATCTTAGTGGGGCCCTTTTCAGCTTTAATCCAACTTCAATGATGCACTAACGTAACACAAATGACCTATATATGCATGCTATTATAGCCTCGTGGTTACTTGGGTATCTCATAAGAAGTTTGGTGGATTGAGATCTGAAGTCATGGAATGTGATATAATAATAAATAAACATTAATGGAAACTTTACGGTTGTTTTTACCCTTCTTACATCAATAGAAGGGTATTAAGATCGCTGGAAAACTCGACTTTTTATCCGAGGCCCACAGGGCCGAGTGTCATATACCATTCGACTCAGCTTGACGAACTGAGCACATGTCTGTGTGTATGTATGGGTGTGTGTATGTGTGTGTGTATGTGTGTGTGTGTGCGTTACAAATAATGTCACATCGGTTTCTCAGCCATCTGTGAACCGATTTCAGTTCTGTTGACGGCAAATGGAAGCTACAACATTCCCATAGAACGCTATTGATTTTTTTTTAATTCGGACATTTCGTTACGAAGATATGAACGAAACAGTACTTGAAGGCCTATTATAATAGTAATCAAACAGTTTAGTCTCCGATTACATACTGAGCTATTTGTGTACCGATTTTAGTTTTGTTGGTGCCAAAGCAATGATATCTCCAAATAACTGGTCAAAATTTCATTATGATTGGATAATCCTCCATGGAGATATGACCAAATCAATACCTGAGAGCACATAATTGTGAGATGACAATATACTCGTTGCAGTGGAAAACCGAACAAGACCAATCACACCAATCGATGCCGCTTGCATTCTATTGTGTCGCATCTGGAGCGTTGTATAGCACATACAGCGGACTAGCCACACTATGCGACTGTATAGAATTAGAGCAGCATCGATTGGCTCGAGTGGTCTGGTTTTGAACTGCAACGAGTATATTCGAAAATTACACAAAGTCTCCATCTATGACTACACAATTTTCAACGAACATGTACTTATTAAGCATCTTGAATTCATATTGATAAACAAAATTGATGCTTAGGATTGTCTAATAACTCATTCTGTGGACTAAATATACGAAATTTCTAATATATGTGTAATATCTTCTTTTATATAATAGGTCGTGAAATACTTTAAATCTCAAAATTTAAATCACTTCCATAACCAATATGTTCAGGATTGACAAATAGTTCATTTTATAAACTAAATGTATGACATGTTATCGAATCTTGGAATTTCTGATGAAAATGTGTATCCAGTACCATATTGGCCACATTTGAGTTCGTATTTCTGGTGAAGTGTAAGAAGGGTTCAGTCTCACCATCGGTGGATTAATGCGGGTTTTTTTTCTTCTTCTTTTTAACTGAAGTCGATAGTACATCTTTTCGTTATTGTTTTAGTATGAAACAAATCATACTTAGAATTTTATGCCGAGTGTCGGCTTTCTGAAACCGAGATCCGCACAGCCGATCTCTAGGCTTTATTATGTTAACCGGTTTGGGTCACACTGAAAACTCATTTAGTTAGCTGGAAATGTCGGCATGAGCAAACTGATGTATCGGTTATAATGCAAAACAAAAAAAAATGATGGTTACCGAGATTTCGGTTAAATTGTTGAAAATTTTGGATTAGATTTTCATCGAAATATTGAATATTTCATGCCTACAGGCAATACCCTGCATAGATGGTGTTTTGCGTCAAATCCGCTGGCTGGCTGGTACAAGAAGGCGTGGAGTACAGCTAGCTAGATGAGATGGACCCATTTTTCAAACGTGTATGCAGCTGTCAATAAATGGGTAAATAAAAAAAACACGAAGTGGGTAAAATTTTACCCATTTTGATAATTTGTTGGTGAAAAAATATGGGTATTTTTTACCCATAAATGGGTATTCAAAATATTTTAACTTTTCTTTTGTTTGCTGCCATCCACCCGCCATCTTACTTCTCAAAAGTTTCGCAAAAGTGATTATCTACCTCTTTCTTGCCCCGCTTTCCAGAAAAATATCCCATATGGATAAACTCTATAATACGCTGAACAATGCATGCTTCAGGTAAGTAGGACTAGGTGTTATATATATGTACGGTATAAGAGAAATTCTTTATATTGCAGGTCTGAAATGTCCAGTGGCGGCTTTGATGCCGTCATCCAAGGTTACGTTGATGAGCTTAAAACTTATGTCAAACGATTGCTTCAAAACGGGCCGTAAGAATCAGGTCCAATGTATTTGTAAATTGTATGGAAACAAAGGAATAAAGCTCAAGTTTCATAAAATTGTTGTTTGCGTTATTTTCTTTATTCCGTATAGGAACCAAAAACCCATTAATGGGTAAAATTTTACCCATATAACAAAAAAGAGAGTATCCATAAACCTGATTTACCCATTATTAAGTATATTGCTCATATGTCATATAATGGGTATTTTTTTACCCATTTTCCATAAAATTTCATTTTTGGAGAAGGCTAAAAAAATACCCATTTCCTGACATTTATGACATATACTCATAAATGGGTAAATCGAGTTTACTTACCCTTTTAATGGGTTGACTGCCTTTTTGGAGAAATGGGTGAAATTTTACCCATTAATGGGTTTTTACCGTGTACGACTTGCTCCACTTGCGAATGAAAACAATATGGCGCATGGAGGTTGACAGATAAAAAACCGAACCTCGGCTAAACCGATATTTCGATAACCGATGATAGGCAGCTGAGGTCGGTTGAATTTTGGTTAACGTTTGTGCTCGGCTCCAAGTGATGCCGAGAATCGGTTTAATAATTAAATTACCCGATATTTCAGTTTCAAATGATGCTGAGACTCGGCATCGTGCAATTTTTTGCCGAGTTATCAGTTGAATACAAAAATGCCGAGTGAATTCAGCTAAATGTTCAACCGAGCCCCTGAATAAAGTATGTGCCTGGGGTGACGTACCAGCTTTGGACTTAAGAGTCACCCACAATTGATACGTTGCGGATGCGTTGACGTAAATTTGACAGAAAACCTATGGGAAAACTGTCAAATTCACGCAAACGCATCCGCAACGTATCAATTGTGGGTGACTCTTTAAGGGTCACCCACAATTGATAGGTTGCGGATGCGTTGACGTAAATTTGACAGAAAACCTATGGGAAAACTGTCAAATTCACGCAAACGCATCCGCAACGTATCAATTGTGGGCCAGCCATGAAAATCAGGCAAATACGAAACAACAACAACAAATTGGTAGTACTCACCACCAGATGGCAAGGCTCCATTGATCGTATGGGCTGATGAAAAATGGGCTTTGAAATGTATATTCATTTGAAGTAAAGATTATCTGCATTTTTTCTTATGTGCGATTGCTACAAATATGGGCTCTGAGTTTCGACAGCGGTAGGTGCCGTGCGTATCATATCCTAACTAAGGCAAATAGATGTGGCAGCGCCGACAGTGTTCTTCCATACCGCCTACTTTTATCACGATAATTGAATATGGCTGTTGCGGCTGGGTTCTGATGATGGAATGAAACAATATTCTCGTTGCAGTTCAAAACCAGAAGCATCTTGCGCAAATAAATGATACTCCTTTCTCTTATGTTAAGATTGTGCCGAATCTTTTGCGCTGTATAGTACATCAGATGCACTCTATGGTGCATTCGAAGCGCCACAATGTAATCGTACAAAAGAATAATTTTGCGCTTGTGTATTATTTCGTTTTGTAGTTACGACCAGAGCTCGAAAAAAATGACAGCCGTCGTGAACGATGAGTAAAAAAAAATATTCAGTAGGTACAATGTTTGCTCCCTTCATTTCGTTCTATCAGTCACGCAATATATTCGTGTTTACTATTTTGCTATGCTCAGTCATTCCGTTGTCCTTGTGTTCCACACAACTCATTCACCCTATAGACACTCAAGTAATAGACCGGACAACGTGCCGCCATGTTGTATCCAAAACGAACATTTCCTCGCATTTCCCATACGATTTGACAGTTGTTTTGGATACATCAACTGTGCCAGACTCACGTTGTCCGGTCTATTACTTGAGTGTCTATAATTCACCCCACAGCCAAGCACACGGCTATTCAAGCCTCAAGAGATTTTGGTTGCTTGACTGAATGTTTTTGTAACCAGTCATTCATTTTCGCGTTCGTGAGTGATTTTTTTTGCCACAGGATTTCAAGTATTCCCGAACATGGCTGAAGACAAAGGAAGCCAAAAGTATTGATGTTAATATCGTTCGTCTCTCAGCTCTTTGTTCTCCACCTTTCATTCACACGATTGTAAATCGATGTATCCTTCGAATTTTGCGCTCCTGTTCCTTGTGTTCTGGTTGACCACAGATTTTGTGTTTGTCCTGATGATATGTCCTTACGATGTCCTTCCGACGTTCGTCCGTTGTTGGAATTGAAATGCCTGGATTGGAGTGGTCTCGCTAGTCTCAAATCTTTGATGGTCACCTTGCCAAATTAAGCCGTGGGTTGCGCCATCCCTTGGTGTTGCCGTTGTTGTTTGCGACGATACGCTCGATTGCTGAATCCAGACACGTGGTGGCCCCGGCGATTGTCCACATTCCAGAAATTGAGTACATGTGGGGGAAGATTACATGTAGTATCCGCATGTCACTTCGGCTGGTACATATACTGTTATTACTAACCTGGTAAAACATATGATGGTGCCACCAGCCAAAAGGTGACGTCGTCCATGATTTATTTGCACTATCTCGAAATAAATGCCAATAGTGAAAGCGGTTTGCTTCCGTTATCCTATCAATGTATATGCCTTTGGTTTCGTTATCCAACTCCGTTATGCAGAAACCTCTAGTGTCAATGTTTGGTAATCCAACTGCGGACATCCTTATGTCCAGTCGGCGTTTGATTACCGGTGTGATTTTCCTAGAGCACCCGACGAACCATATGATGGCCTCCGTGGATGTGTGCCGATGGTGAAAACGGCATCATTGCGGGTTCGGAAAAATATTAGTGTTAGATACCGAAAACGTAATGCCTAGCTCGGCTAGACACATACATGTAAGCTGCTTACCTGGGCAAGTAGGTGCAGCTGCTCGATTCCATACCGATCCACGCCAACCGATGTATGTCGTGATTGTTGGCCCATTATCGCTCCGAACGATTGCGTCACGAACTGATCCCGCATTGAAAATATGATAGAACCAAATTTCGCTTCGATCAGTCGGTCCAGGCGGCGTTTGTTGTGATTTGGTTCGTGTTTCCTTATCGCTCGTGCTTATCCAGTCCCCACTCAAATCGTTCGTAGTGGGTGTGTCAACCATATCCCTTGGAACGCATCGGTTTCGGTTTATTGGCATCAAGATAGGCTGAACAGCTGATCCATCAGCTGGACAAGTAAGTGCAGCTACTCGATCTCATACCGATCCATGCCAAACCATAACCACTCTTATGTATGACATCATCGTTGGCCCATAAAAGATCCGACAGAGTACGCCACGAACTGATCCGTATTCATCCGTAGGCTACCATGCATGTGTGATATACGGCTTCACCTTGTATCTCCGTGTTTGTATGTAGCATTCGACTCTCTGCTGTGGCATGCATCTCTGTGTGCTTGGTCCAACCCGAAAATGTGATAGACACAACCAAATATCCCTCCGATCAGTCGTTTCAGGTGACGTTTGTTGTGATTTGGTCTGTGTTTTCTTATCGCTCGTGGTTATCCAGTTGCCTCTCGTATCGTTGGTTGTGGGTGTGTTAACTGTAGCCCTTGGTACACCGTGTATGGTTTCGCTTTGTTGACGTCCAAATCGGCTGAACAGCTGATCCATCAGCTGTGATCGGCGATTGTAGTTTGTTGTTGTTTCGCTCCCAATGAGGTGTTATTGTTGTCCGATAACGAAAAGTGTGTCAGTAATAGAAATGTGTTGTGTCCATTCGGCTGGACGTATACTGAGTTTATATTTACCTTGTAAACCAGGCAATGTGCCGTGGTTTTTATGTGATGTCCAACGCAGCATAAGTAGAGTATTATGTGTTTTGCCCAATCCAGCACCAATGTCCAAAATCCAAGGGTCCATATTTGTTTTTGTTTGTATACGTTATTCAACTCCTAGCAGCCATCATACCCAGTGCCATATCGATCCAAATGTAATGGCGATATTGAGATAGTTAATTATGCCGCAGTGATGGCTGCTGGCTAATTGCGCCCACGAACCAACCATTTTGGCTTCCACGCCATGCGTTGACCGAAGCTGGCAGTTTCCCTTGTCCGGTTTGCCGATTTATCCGGTTCCAAGGACCATAATGTTGGGTTACCGGGACCCTAACCAACACCGATTGGGGGGGGGGGTAATGAATTTGCACTGCCAGTGGGGTGGAATATACTGTGCTTCTCCATGAGTGGACTATATTTTTTTGGAATATGGTTGGGTTTGGGTTTCTTTTTGTGTTCTATTTCGACACACCACATCACACATCCGTCCAATCAAGCAGCACATACATTTAGTCCGTATCACACAACATTCTTATTCAACAAACATAAATTGTCCGACATACACTTTATTTACAATATTTACATATAGACACTACTACATCACAAACAGTTTTTTTTTACGAGTTCATTTATTTGTACAGGCTCAATCGAATCAACTTTACAGAGCCAAGTTTTCATGTTTATATACATCAGTTATCTTATATCTAAGGTTAAGGGGATAGAACCGATTACTCGCGGTCGTCTCGAGGTTAATAGGAATAACAATTTTAAGGATGGGAAAATTGGGGTGGAAATTTTGAACAAAGCATGGTTTTCTTATCTATATCTAGAACTTCAAATTACAATTTTTTAATTGAACGTTTTTAATTTAAAAAAAAAATCACTCACTCACACACACACACACAATCACACTCACACAAACAACCGCAATCACACACTGGCGCACACATTCCTCACAAATTTAACCTAAACAAGTAAGTTAATCAAACTACAATCTAAGGCTAATGTTAGTCAAACACACATAAATGAGTTTCATAAACTCCAGATCGCGTGCAGCCAAAATATCTCGAATCGGTACATTGGGTTGTCTACCTCGAGCCCGAAGGGAATCATAAAGCTCAGATCTGACTCCACGATACTCAGGACAAAACCAAATAACGTTATCTGCGTCCTGGTAACCTTGTCCGCATTCGCAGAGATTGCTGTCTCCCAGCCCAACACGGATCAAATGAGCGTTTAAAGAATAATGATTGGACATAAGGCGAGACATGACACGAATGAAGTCTCGACCCATACCCAATCCCCTGAACCAACATTTCTTAGACACCTTAGGAGTGATAGAATGTAGCCATCGCCCCAAATCTCCTTTAATCCATTTATACTGCCAGCTATCGAGTGATATCTGACGAAAAATATAGAAAAATTCGTTGAAGGCGATTTGTCGGTCATAAATATCGCCTTCCATAGCGCCCACCCTTGCAAGCGAGTCCGCTTTCTCATTGTCAGAAATCGAACAATGAGAAGGGACCCATACAAAGATGATAACAAAAGAACGTGAAGATAAAGCACTTAGAAGACCCCGTATTTTCATAAGAAAATACGAGGTGTGCTTTACCGGCCTCAAGGAACGAATAGCCTCTATAGAACTGAGACTATCCGTGAAAATGAAGTATTGATCCGGTGTAAGTGAGGCAACAGTTTCTAAGGAAAAATAAATTGCTGCCAATTCCGCGACAAAAACAGAACAAGGTGCTTGAAGTTTACGAGCGACGCTATTTTTTGCTTTGTATACACCAAAGCCGGCGGAGTCCTCTATCAAAGACCCGTCAGTGAAAAACGTTTTGGCTGAATCAACTAGGCCAAAATTTGCAGCAAATATCAACGGAGCAATCATAGGACGATGATGCTCTGGGATTCCAAGAAGCTCCTGTTTCATGGATAAATCAAAATGAACCGAATTTCCGAAATCGAAGAAGCAAACATGATTGGTAATATTCAGCGAAGGGCTGTGTTATGCACAAATGGTATAACGTCATGAAGAGAGTTTGAGGGTTCAACTCAAGAAGCTTCTCAAAGTTTTCGATTACCTGAGGGTTCATAACCTCACACCTGGTGAGGAGTCGGAGAGATAATTCTGAAAACCGATCCGAGAGTGGCAACATGCCAGCCAGCACTTCAAGACTCATGGTGTGAGTCGAGTGCATGCAACCTAACGCGATACGAAGACACCGATACTGAATACGTTCCAGTTTGATGATGTGCGACCGAGCCGCTGACTGAAAACAAAAACTACCATATTCCATAACCGACAAAATCGTTGTCCGGTACAACGTTAGAAGATCTTGCGGATGCGCTCCCCACCAGGTCCCGGTAATTGTGCAGAAAAAGTTGATCCTTGGCTGGCATTTTCGCATCAGATACTCAATGTGAGATCTCCAGGTGCACTTTGAATCGAACCAGACCCCAAGATATTTAAATGACATGGAATGAGTTATCGGAGTACCCAAAATTTGAAGTTTCGGTTGTGCAGGGTTATGCTTCTTAGAAAAACCTACCAACTCAGTTTTCTCCGTAGAGAATTCGATACCTCGCTCTAGAGCCCAAGTAGAGAAATTGTCCAAGGTATCCTGTAAGGGTCCTTGCAGATCGACCCCATTGGATCCCGTGACAGACACTACGCCGTCATCTGCAAGTTGTCTCAACGTACAGTTGTCACCTAGACAACCGTCAATGTCTTTGACATAATAATCATACAAACGAGGGCTTAAACATGATCCCTGGGGGAGACCCATGTAGCTAAATCGAAAAGCTGTAGAGTTTCCATGAGAAAAGCTCATATGTTTTTCTGACAGCAAATTGTACAAAAAATTGTTCATTAATGGTGAAAAACCACAAGCGTGGAGTTTATCTGAGAGAACTTCAACAGATACTGAATCAAAAGCCCCCTTTATGTCCAAGAATACAGAAGCCATTTGCTCTTTTTTAGCAAAGGCTAACTGAATATCTGTGAAAAGCAACGCGAGGCAGTCGTTCGTTCCCTTACCTCTGCGGAAACCATATTGAGTATCTGAAAGCAGGTTGTTCGTCTCAACCCATTTGTCCAAGCGGAAAAGGATCATTTTCTCCAACAACTTTCGAATACAGGATAACATCGCGATGGGTCGATAGGAGTTGTGGTCGGATGCGGGCTTACCAGGTTTTTGAATGGCAATAACTCTCACCCGCCTCCAATCATCCGGTACAATGTTGAGTTCCAGAAACTGATTAAACAAGTTCAACATGCGCCTCTTCGTGACGTCTGGGAGGTTCTTGAGCAAGTTGAACTTGATCCTGTCAGCTCCTGGAGCCGTATTGCCACACGAAAGGAGTGCGAGAGAGAGTTCTACCATTGAAAAAGGTTGGCTGATCTCATCTATCGAATTCGTGGGTTCGCGAGGAAATATTTGTGCTGGCACAGAATCTGGACAAACTTTTCGCGCGAACTTGAGGATCCATTGGTCCGAGTACTCTTCGCTTTCGTTGTTTGTAGTTCGGTTACGCAATCTTCGCGCCGTGTTCCAAAGAGTACTCATCGACGTTTCACGCGATAACCCGTCCACGAATTTTCGCCAGTAACCGCGTTTCTTGGCCTTGATGAGGCTCTTAAATTCTCGTTCGAGAGCCGTGTACCTTTCAAAGTGCTCAGGTGTTCCACGTCTACGGAAAACTTTAAACGCGTCGGACTTTTTGCGGTAAACCTCGGTGCATTGCTGATCCCACCATGGAGAAGGAGGTTTCCTGCGAAATGACGTTCCTGGAACTGGTCGAGTTTGAGCTTGAAGCGCGCTGTCCAAAATCAGGTTGGAGAGGAAGTTATATTCCTCCAGCGGTGAAAGCCCTTCTACCGTTGTTACGGCTTCATCTATTGATGTCTTGAACCTTGTCCAATCGATATTACGAGTTAGATCATACGTGACGTTGATGGATCCCGGCGGAGTGAGCCCGGTGGCAACCGAAATTTTTATGGGCAAATGATCACTACCGTGGGGATCCTGGATCACATTCCACGTGCAGTCCAACGATAATGAATTCGAGCAAAGTGTGAGGTCCAATCTACTGCCAATCGAGGATGGACCAGCCAAGCGTGTAACTTCTCCATTGTTGAGAACTGTCATATTGAAGTTGTCACAGAGGTCATATATCAAAGAAGACCGGTTGTCATCGTACAGTTCTCCCCAGCCTGTACCGTGAGAGTTAAAATCTCCCATGACCAATCGCGGAGCAGGCAGAACCGAACAAATATCTGAAAGTTGTTTTCGGTTAATTGGTGCTCTAGGAGGAATGTACACAGAAGCAATACAAAGGCTTTTATTTTTAATAACAGCCTGACATGCGACAACTCCAATACCTGGAATTGGAGGAAAATTCACTCTATAGGAGTAGCACTTTTTGATCCCCAAAAGTACTCCTCCTCCACGTGAATCCTCACGGTCAAGCCGGATAATGTTGAAATCGTGAATCGGAAGATCGAGTTCGGGTGAAAGCCATGTTTCACAAAGAGCAAATGCATCACAACCGATATTGTGAGTTAAAAATTTAAATGATTCCAATTTAGGACTTCGGCAATTCCACTGCAGAACAGTGATCAAATCCCCGACCTCTTTTGGAAAATTATCCATCGAAGGAAATGATAGCTGCAAGGAGGGGCCACTTTAATGTTAATTTCTTCAAAAAAGTTTTCACAGTGGGAAGCATTGCCATAACAATGCTTTTAAGAGGGTCAGACATTTCGAGGTACTTGAAAATACCTTCCACAATATCATCGAACGAGAACAGCCCAGATGAAGGGGGGACTTCTGTTCTTAAAATCGGGGCATCAGGGGATTGAGATGTCCCCGGGAGAGACGGGAAATCCTGTGTGTAGTTGGCACTACGAAAACCAGGAGGATTCGGATTATCCTTCTTTACATTGCTCTTTGGATTGGGCATGTTGATTTGGGGCTTCTGTTCAGCTACTTTCCCTGCTCGGATGCATCTTCGCTTCCGTGGAGCACCTCCCGGAAAACTTAAAGATGTCCCCTCCTCAACCAAATCCGAATCAGACTCGTCATATGAAAGAGGAACGAAAGGATTTGTATTGGTATCGGGTGGCGAAGCTTTCTTAAGCATTTCTGCAAAAGATTGCCTTGAACGTTGTTTCAGAGAACGTTCCAATTTTTCCCCGCGTTGTTTATACGCCGGGCACGACGAGAGAGCATGAGGAGGAGTTCCCTTGCAGAAAACGCGTTTTAGTGTATTATCTGCACATGGACCAGCCTCATGTTTCTCCCCGCAAGTTGAGCAGCGTGCCTTATTGCCGCAATGGGAGGCCGTATGCCCCATCTGCTGGCAGTTTTGGCAAATCATTACCCGGGGTACAAACAACCGCACAGGTAGCCGAAGTTTGTCCAGTTCTAAGAACTGAGGAAGGGCAGAGCCAGAAAAGGTTACCCGAAACGAGTCTGTGGGGGTAACTTTTTTCTTACCCTCGCTGTGCGATATTTTCACCAGTTTTCGTACTTCCAGTATCTGAACTGGGGGGAGAAGAGGGTTCTTGAATCGGCCAACCGCCCGCTTCTCCAAAATTTCAGGGCACAAACTGGCCTCTGTGACCACTCCTACAATCTCCACATCACGAGCTGGAATATAAACGACACGACGAGACGACAACACGGAGTTTATTAAATTTTACTTTCGTGATCTCTTTCACGGCTGAAAATCGCTTCGTCAGATCAGTAGTGATTTGGTACACATTCAAAGGTTTCATTTTGAGCTAAATGTAGACAACCCATGGACCGACCGAGTCAACCGGATACGATCGCGGTCTGAATATTTTTTGTGCCTCCCCATCATCGGGTGGCAAAGGCACTTTTTCAGCCAAAACGTCCATGTCGAACAAACCTCTTCAACATGCACGATTTGCCTAACTCGTGGGAGCGTCGAACGCTCCCAAAAATTTAAATCACACACACACACACAAACAAAGAACACACAAATTAAACTCTAGTGAGATGAGGGACAGGAAACAAAACTTAACTAAATTACTGTTCTGTTGCTGCTGCTGACACGACGTATGCGTGAACGTCGCACTTCTATGCGGGGAGCGGGGAGCGGGTGCGCTGAAGCGATCGCCTTCGGGTGCACTCGCTCAACGCTGTCGGATGACCGTTGGCGATGTAGTAGTGTATCGCTGGTTAGCGTCACCACGCGGAGATGAAGCGAAAATAAGCGGGAAGATAATTCGCCAGCAAGCACTGCTTGATTTTCCTATTTTACTGGAAAACCACACTGCCTTCTTAGAAAAAAAAGACTCACTTTTACTCTACTCACTGCAGTGAGTATATATTGTGAAAAAATCAGTGGGGTTGTGTACAAGACACGACCGGTCGACGTAGACTACGTTAAACCAAGTGATGCATTATAATGTCAGGGAAATTCTGTGTGGCTATTATTAGCGTTAAAAAGGATTCAATTATTCGCGCCGGTCGCTTACCCTTACCGATAGAAGCAGTTTGTCATAGTATCAAGTGTGTGGCTCTTATGGGACCTTAGACCAGCGTTTTGAAGCCAGTATGTAAGAAAATTCTATTGTACGCTCTTGAGATATTATTTGGTGGCCCTGAAAAGAACCTTTTGGTTTAAATGATGACACGGTCACGGTTGCACGTTTTACGATGGACTATATTAAAGGACTAGAAGATAGTTGAGGATCTTTTAGGGAAAATAAAATTATTAAATCAATGATAGTCTTAGTCATTCTTATAATCATAACCGCTTGACATTACTTAATGTTTATTCGTATGTCATACTGTGCCTGAATGGCCAGCATCTCGGAATTCTCACCATCGCCGGAACCATCAACAATGTTTTGCATCGTTTGGGGGATTTCGGTAACGACAGGCTGCGGAGGAAATTCTATAATACGTACATACAAACATATATTTTGACTGATGCCTTGTCTCCTTTTCAACATTCACCATTTAAATGCCATACCATTCAGATCATTTGTATACAATCTGAGTTGTAGTATGCCTTTGCATAATTCAACTTCAAAGAATCAAAAATTTGCAATTGATGCAATTTTAGCAATTCTGGATTTCAAGGGTAATAATAAACATTGAAATACTCTAGAATTCAAATTACGATAAAATTCGTTATCAGAAAATATCCGACAGGTTAAGTGATTGTTATGAAAACACAATAATCAATTGCAACATTTTCAGATGTGTAAGCGTCTCATAAAATGTTCAAAGTTCAGGAAGTTTTATCAAACCGAAAATAACAAAAATTATCTCGCAGTTGTTATAAGGTTATATAGGTATAAGGTATATAGAGTACATGTCCTTTGACTCAGTCGATTATGTAGCGCACGATTACAGTTTTAACTATAACTCACACAATAATTTAGCTAGAAACGATATTCAACTAGTTATACCTTTGCTAAGACATGCTTAACAAGGCGTTTGCTGTACTGGACCATGAAAAGTCACCAACAAACATTATTGAGTCGAAAACTTTCGATGGATATGGATATCATTAAGGATACTTATTAGGACGAATTTTAGTAAAGTTTGTTTATTTCATCGCTCCGGGCATTCGGCTATATTCGGTATACTATACGGAATAAAAAACTTCTTGATAACATCTAAATGACTTTCTCATGTGATCAATCGGCCATTCCATTTCAAAACATTAAAATTCCCACTATATTCATTTAGTTATAAAGGTGTTGGTATGAATAAGCCCTTCGAAAAATACACAACCGCTCACTCTTACTTTTCCATTGAAAACTTTTATATTCTACATTTTACTATGTGATGAATACATTAGGCCAAAGTTTGGAATATAAGGTTAAATGCGTACCTAAAATATAGTTTATGATTTTTTTTGTGAAATTATTATTCATGTTTCTATGTGAATGTCAGGTAAATTAGTGAATCCATTATGGCTAAAACTTTCAGGAAATCGAAATATATATAAATATATTAGATCTCGCAGAAGAAAGAGAGTGAGTTTTATAAAACCTCATTATTCTTTGCAATGAGTATGGGAAAAAAGGTTGGTTAATATATGATAAATTCTTATGAATATAAAATAAACACCTGATAAAATAATCACACATTAAAACATATTCAGCGCATTAGTTGTATCGATATCATGTGAAGGTTCATATGCAGTAAAAGCATGCTGCGCATGTCATCACCAGAATACAATCAATAATATGTTGAAATGTAATAAGACAGGGAGCCCAATGATGACATGCAATTTGTAAAGTCGAACCTTCTAAAGCGTCCCAACTAGTTGTTGGCAACGCATTACCTCTTGCTGCTTTCAATTTCGCCCGATAACTACGAGCTGGCTCGGCATCGGTGCCTCATCGCGACGATCGCTGTTTGGGAGAGCCTTGCTACTTACCCCCACCAGCTGCTACGTGACCACCAGCTGCCTCTGCACCAGCTCCGCTGCCGTACAAATGAAGGCTCCACCAAACTGCAGCAATTTTTTGCCACCGCGGCAGCGAAATCGCGGTGGAAAAATCGCCGCTGTGAGATTACATGGCGGCTTATGGGAGCGCGATTAAAAAACGCATCGCGTCGGTTTGTGCGCTCCCATAAGCTGCCATGTAATCTCACAGCGGCGATTTTTCCACCGCGATTTCGCTGCCGCGGTGGCAAAAAATTGCTGCAGTTTGGTGGAGCCTTCATTTGTACGGCAGCGGAGCTGGTGCAGAGGTAGCTGATGGTCACGTAGCAGCTGGTGGTGGTAAGTAGCAAGGCTCTCCCAAACAGCGATCGTCGCGATGAGGCAAAATGGCGGATTATGAGGGCGCACAATCGCGTCGGTTTTGTGCATGCCGCCATATTACCTCTTCGTGGCGATTGTTTCGCCGCGACTTCGAAAACGCTGCAGTTTGGTGGAGCCTTGAAGCAGCTCCCTGCGACCAGCTCCCAGCGACCAGCTCCCTGCGACCAGCTCCCTGCGCTCCCTCCGCACAGTTTCAATGCTGCCAAATGACTGAGGCAAAATTTTCCTTAGTGTTCGTTTTATGCCGTTCTCAGCTGCGTGCGAGACGTACATGGAAAGTAGAATGATATGATTGGTTAAAGTCCCTCTCTAACACAGAGAAGAAGAAGAATCATTCCAGTTTTACCAAGCGACACGATCGGTCGTGTTTTTCGCTCGCGCTGTGATAAGTTTTTCGATTTTCTCGCTCTCTCGTTTTGGTGCGTGGTGCACTGGCTGCTATCGCGTTGTGTGATACACAGTCCGACCCCGGTATGGGGAAGCCGCCGCGTGTTGACGTCGGCACTAGTTCGACTGGGAAACGTTCCCGACTAAATCCACCCGATGATGTGCTATCATCGAAGAAGCTGCTAGCCAACAATCGGTACGCCGTTCTGGAGAACGGCGATACACCGAAAATAGAGAAGAAGGAGAAACTACCGCCGCTGTTCGTGAAGGGATTCCCTGAAGGCTTACTGGATAGGGTGTACCACTACATTAACAAAGGCCTTCGGTGCACAATCCAGCTCTGCTCGCAGGGCTATAAGCTGATGGTTTCGGCGCTTCCCCATTACAACGCCGTCAAAGAAATACTGAAGCAGATGAACGTGCAGTACTACACGCACGACATCGAAGCCGACAAACCCTTCAAGGTGGTTCTGCGTGGCCTTCCGGACAAGAAAACGGAGGAACTGGTCGTCGAACTAAAGGCTAATGGGCTCAAACCGGTCCAGATAAACAAAATGCGCCGGCATGACATCTCGAAAAGCTATCGGGATCAGTTGTACCAGGTCCACTTCGAGAAGAACTCGACGTGCTTGAAGGACCTCCAGAACATCCGAGCGTTGTTCCACATCGTCGTGAAGTGGGACCGGTACCAACCGATTCATCGCGATGTCACTCAGTGCAAAAACTGCCTGATGTTTGGGCATGGCACCAAAAATTGCCACATGGCGAAGCGCTGCGTTGATTGCGGCAAACATCACGAAGCCGATGCTTGTGAGCGGATGGAGGATGCTGAGCCAGTGTGTGCCAACTGCGGTGCGGCGCACAAAGCTACCAGTAAGGAATGCCCGAAGCGGGCCGAATTCATCGCGATTCGGAAAAAATCATCAGCGAACAACCAACCCGGCCATCGACGACGATCTGGTCCGCCTCCGGCCCTCACGACCGAGAACTTTCCCGCTCTCCCAACACGACAAGTGCCACCAAACCGTCCGGTTCCCAGTCGGCCATCGGTTCAACATCGGTTCGCAGCTGCAGCAACCCAACCACCCCAAAGCGATCTTCCAGGACCGTCGTACTCCGGTGCAACATCTGGCGCGATCGATGATTCGATGCTTTCAACGGAGGAAGTCGTCGCAATCCTGACCCAGGCCATCATCATCAAGCGATCCTGCAGGACACGCGGAGAACAAATCCAGGCGATGATTGCGTTCCTCAATGGACCGTGAAATCGTTAATATCGCAAATTGGAACGCTTGCTCGCTGAAGAGCAAAAACATCGAGTTTATTAACTTCCTCAACGACCGGTCCATTGACATCGCAATCATCACCGAGACGCATCTCAAGCCTGAGATCAACGTGTTCCTGCCAGATTTCCGCCTGATCAGACTCGATCGAACCAGTTCCGCCGGAGGGGGTGTCGCCATCGCCCTGCGTACCAACATCAACTGCCAGATGCTTCCGAGTCTGCAGCTCCAATTCGTCGAAGCCATCGGAGTCAAGGTCGAATCCACCGTCGGCCCTATCACCATCATCGCGGCCTATTGTCCCAAGCAAGCAAGCACAAATAACGGCACAGATAGGATCTTGCGAAACGACATCATCAAGCTCACTCGGAGGCATGGGCAGTTTATTATCGCCGGTGATCTGAACGCAAAACATGAAACCTGGGGAAACGCACGACGGAACAAGAACGGCTCCATCCTACACGACGACCTGGAAGAGGGTCACTACACCATCCTGGGCCCGGATACTCCCACCCGGTTGAGCAGATCCGGGGTCCATGCTACGATAGACATCTTCCTCACCAACATGGGGAACAACATCGGGCAGCCGATCGCACACCAGGAGCTCAGCTCAGACCACTATCCGGTGGTGGCTGAAGTTGGGTCCTGCGTCAACCGGCATTCCGTAACCAGGCGAAACTACCATCGCGCCAACTGGATCCAGTTCCGTCATCAGGTCGACAACACGGTCGATTACGATAGACGCCCCGAATCAACCGATGACATCGATCGGCAACTGCAGTCGATCGAGCAGGCGATCTCCCAGGCCCGGGAGCACCACATTCCGGAAGTATCACAGGTGAGCAACTCTTTACCTATTGATAATCTCACTAAAAACTTGATCCGTCTTCGAAACACCACTCGCAGACAGTATCAACGTACTGGTCTGTCTGTTCTAAAATCAGAGTGCAATCGACTGAATAAAATAATTAAGGCTAGAATGGTGGATCTCAGAAACAATAATTTTGCCAACAAAATCCGTGCCCTCCCAGATTGTGCTAAGCCGTTCTGGAAATTAACAAAAATTTTAAAAACCAAGCCTAGGCCCATTCCACCGTTGATCCCACTAGACAACAATGACTCTAAGGATCGTTTGATTACTCCCGCTGAGAAGGCTGCTGAGATAGGTCGACATTTTGTCAGCTCACACAATCTTGGACAGAACATCGTCAGTCCTCACGAAGCTGCCGTTAACGAGCATGCGAATAACATCCATCTATATCCCAATGATTTTTCGGAGGAACTAGAAATCACAGCTGACGAACTGTCGACCTATATCAAAACATCGAAGAACATGAAAGCCCCAGGTTTCGACAAAATCCTGAATTTGGAACTCAAGCACTTGAGTTCCCAATTCTATGAACATCTAGCATTAATTTTTAATCAATGCCTTAGACTTAGCTACTTCCCCTCGTGCTGGAAGTCAGCTAAAGTCATACCCATCCGGAATCCTGGGAAAGATCCTTCATGTTCCAAGAGCTATCGACCCATCAGCCTTCTCTCGGGAGTATCAAAACTCTTCGAGAAAGCAATTTACCGTCGGCTCCTTGCGTCTACCGACGAACTCAACATCCTGCTTGATGTACAGTTTGGCTTTCGACGCGGTCGATCAACGGTACATCAACTGAATCGAGTCACTAGCATCCTCAGGCGAAACAAGTCTGTTTCGAAAACATCTGCCATGGCCCTTCTTGACGTGGAAAAGGCGTTTGACAACGTCTGGCATGATGGTCTGGTGTACAAGCTGCATCGGTTCAATCTTCCAGTCTTCCTAGTGAAGATGGTAAAAAGCTACCTATTAAACAGGACATTCCGTGTTTCGCTGCATGGTGCAGTTTCTGATGCGCAGGAGGTTTCCGCCGGTGTTCCGCAGGGAAGCATTCTAGGTCCACTTCTGTTTAACCTGTTCACCTCGGACATACCCCCACTCCCTGAAAACGGATCTCTGTCGCTGTTTGCCGATGATACCGCAGTCGTCCACAATGGTAGGGTAATGAGAGCGATCGCATCGAAACTGCAGCGAAGCCTGAATGTTCTGTTGAAGTATCTCACAGACTGGAAGATCTGCATCAATGCAGCAAAGACCCAGGTCATCCTCTTCCCACACTCGAAATCGCCCAGACTTGTTCCGGCTGAGGATGTTAAAATTCGTCTAAACGGCACTACGGTGGAATGGACCAACTCAGCCATCTATCTTGGCGTGACTCTAGATAGCAAGATGAACTTCAGGGAACAGGTTGACAAGACTGTCACAAAATGTAACGTTCTGTTGAAGCTTATGTACCCCTTGCTACACAGAAATTCTACATTGTCCCTGAAGAACAAGCTTGCTATCTACAAACAGATCATTCTCCCGGTTATCGAGTACGGCATGCCGATCTGGGAGAGCTGCGCTAAAACACACCACCTGAAACTACAGCGGGATCAAAACAAGTTTCTCAGGATAATCCTGAACACTCCTCCGCGGACGAGAAATACTGAGATCCACCGTCTGGCCGATATTAAAACACTCGAAGATCGTTTTAGTGAGACTATCAATAGGTACAGGACACGTTGCCATCTATCAGACCACCAAGTCATTCGGGACCTGGTACCCCACCCCTAGGTTTTTCAAATTGTAGTAATTGTAGTTAGGTAGGTTATCAAATTTTATAATTCAAACCAACCAATCCCCGAAACGGATGAAATGTAAATTAGAATATTAAATTAGCAAAGCACACCAGAAATCAATGAAAACAAAGAACAAAGATGAAGAGCCCCTCTGGCTAAACAATTAATCTGTTAAAAAACTAAATGTAAACATTAAAAAAACGACAAATAAAGACACATTTTAACTAACTAAGAGAAGAAGAAGATGATGCAAGACGTTTCTTGCTTCGATTTGAAATCTGTGATAGGAAATTTGGTAAATTTACTCTGCAAAATGACATTATAAGACATCCCCTTATATTTGTGTTATTTTCAATAGTTTACTATTGATTGAGAAAAATGTTTGACAATTGAATTGGAGCGCGGTAAAATTTCCGACCGATTGAAGACGAAATCATGTAAATCTATCGTGGATTATTTGAGTTATTCGCGTACAACACGTACGGTTTTTCGTGACGGGCGCAAAATTTTAGATTTTCATTTGACACCCTACCCTTGCCGTAAGACGTAGTCTACGTCAAAAACTAGTTATTTCCAAGGATTGCACTCGAATAGATCTTCCAAAATAACGGAGCGCTGGATCGAACAAAACTTTCTTCTTTCGCTGAACGAAGTGGGGTGATCACAAACAGTTAACACGGAACATTCCTTTCCATTATGGCTCTGCTCCCATCCATCCTTCTTGGGAGTCAGAGCAGACACGACTGTTGCACAGCAGACCATCCACTATCTAGCAGGCAGCCAGATGATTCCAAGCGGTGACGTCACCGATAACGATCGCCCGTGATCGCTGTCGGTATCGGTCGATGTGGTAGCGAGAATACCATCTCTATTCGGTGAAACGATCGTGGAGAGAAAGTCCTCTCATTCGGCAGTGGCGTAGCGAGGGTTGGGTGATGTTACTCCCGAACATAATGTTGGATTACCGGACCCTAACCAACACCGATTGGGGGGTAATTAATTACTCCCAGTTGTGGGGTGTAAAATACCGGGTGGTATTTTCTTCTCCTTAGGTGGACTGTATATTATTGGTTGGGGTTTGAGGTTTATTTAGGCGTTCCATCCAATCATTTCCACACATCACATTACACATCCGTCCATTCACGCAGCACATATATTTAGTATTTTCCACTCACAACATCACATTTATTTACATATTTACATAACTACAGACTACTACATCACAAACAGGTAACACCGAACATTCCTTTCCATTGTGGCTCTGCTCCCATCCATCCTTCTCGAGAGTCAGAGCCGACACGACTGTTGCACACCCGATCTTTTACTATCTAGCAACCAGATGATCCAAAGCGGTGAAGTCACCGATAACGATCGCCCATGATCGCTGTCGCGGTCGGTCAAAGTGGTAGGGAGAATACCATCTCTATTCGGTGGAACGATCGTTGGAGAGAAAGTCCTGTCATTCCACATTGGCGTAGCAAGGGTTGGGTGATGTTATTCCCGAACACGTATCCACAGGGATTGCTCTCCCGGGCATCGCTCCGGGCATTCGGTATACTATACGGAATAAAAAACTTCTTGATAACATCTAAATGACTTTCTCATGTGATCAATCGGCCATTCCATTTCAAAACATTAAAATTACCACTATATTCATTTAGTTATATAGGTGTTGGTATGAATAAGCCCTTCGAAAAATCGGAACCGCTCACTCTTACTTTTCCATTGAAAACTTTTATATTCTACATTTTACTATGCGATGAATACATTAGGCCAAAGTTGGGAATATAAGGTTAAATGCGTACCTAAAATATGGTTTATGGTTTTTTTGTGAAATTATTATTCATGTTTCTATGTGAATGTCAGGTAAATTAGTGAATCCGTTATGGCTAAAACTTTCAGGAAATCGAAATATATATAAATATATTAGATCTCGCAGAAGAAAGAGAGTGAGTTTTATAAAACATCATTATTCTTTGCAATGAGTATGGGAAAAAAGGTTGGTTAATATATGATAAATTCTTATGAATATAAAATAAACACCTGATTAAATAATCACACATTAAAACATATTCAGCGCATTAGTTGTATCGATATCATGTGAAGGTTCATATGCAGTAAAAGCATGCTGCGCATGTCATCACCAGAATACAATCAATAATATGTTGAAATGTAATAAGACAGGGAGCCCAATGATGACATGCAATTTGTAAAGTCGAACCTTCTAAAGCGTCCCAACTAGTTGTTGGCAACGCATTACCTCTTGCTGCTTTCAATTTCGCCCGATAACTACGAGCTAGCTCGGCATCGGTGCATGGTCGTTTCGGAGGATTTCCCGTATGTTCGCCTTTTATGCGCTTCCTGAATCTGCGCAAGCGTTCTGGATCAAATCGGTTAGGCATTCTCACTTTCACTATGTTTCTCAAAAAGTTTTTCTTTCTAGAGGTAGGCTCTATCCATCGCGAATCGTTAACACAACAGAACAACTGTTTATAACACACTACTAATTGGAATTTACAGAGAATTTTGGTTCGGAATATCATGTTCGACATCGAAAATGGTGTCCGTGATATGGAATTTGTGTGATTTAAGGTATGCGACGAAGGGAAAACAAGTTTTGCTAATACCACTGGCCAATCGAAAATTTGAAACGAAAATCCCAATCAAACAAACTCTCAAGCTGAGAATATTAAATTGAAAGTAGCAAAGATGGATTTGTATCTGGTAGGATTTTTCAGTGCAAATAAATCAAAGCAACCGGCAGGCTTTGATTTATTTTCACTGATTTTATGGATCCGCTGCATAGTACACTGTTGCCTAGTAACGATTTGGCAAAATCCAATATGGCTGTCAATCGACCGAAATGTAAGATAAACTCTTATTCATATTACTCTCTTAAATTAGAAATTGAATTGATTTATTGATTCATCGCGGGTTGCGCCAACCAGCAAGGAAAAATTTCCACCGTCGGGGAATTGTCCTGCTCGCCTTCCATGGAGGCTCTCCCGCAAAAAGTAGCGTTTTTGTAGTCGTGACGAACAAATCGACACTAGATTAAATTACGCACAAACCGAACGAAATATTAATTTAATTCTTATACAAACAACTCTCTGAACTGGATTGGTTGTCCTCAAAAGGACAAATTATCAATTTATGGATTGCGCTAACCAGCTGGGTAAAAAAATTTCATCGACGGCTCACTCTCCATCGAGCACCGAACTAAATTTATGATTAGATCTTTAATAAACAACTCTTTTATTTTAATTCATTGTCCTCAAAAGGACAGATTATTTCCACCTATTGCTGCTTGCCCCATAAGGACGCTTTCCCCCAAACAGCAGCGTTTTCGAAGTCGCGGCGAAACAATTGCCACGATGAGGTAAGATGGCGGCTTTTACAAACCGACGCGATTGTGCGCCCCCATATCCGCCATTATACCTCATCGCGAAGATCGCTGTTTGGGAGCGCCTTGGTACATCTCACCACCAGCTGCTACGCGACCACCATCTGCTACGCGACTACCAGCTACCTCTGCGACCAGCTCCGCTGCCGGACGAATGAAGCAGCTACGACCCGCTGCCTGCGACCAGCTCCGCACAGCTTCAATGCTGCCAAACGACTGAGGCAAAATTTTCCTTAGTGTTCGTTTTACGCCGTTCTCAGCTGCGTGCGAGACGAATGACATGATTGGTTACAGTCTCTCTCTAATACAAAGAAGAAGAAGATGATGCAAGACGTTCCTTGCTTCGATTTGAAATCTGTGATAGGAAATTTGGTAAATGTACTCTGCTAAATGGCATTATAAGACATCATCTTATATTTTCAATAGTTTACTATTATTTGAGAATAGTGCTTGACAATTAAACTGGAGCGCGGTAAAATTTCCCACCGATTGAAGAAGAAATCATGTAAATCTATCGTGGATTATTTGAGTTATTCGCGTACAAAACGTACGGTTTTTCGTGACGGTCGCAAAATTTCAGATTTTCATTTGACACCCTACCCTTGCCGTAAGACGTAGTCTACGTCAAAAGTGCCATGAGCTTGTTTTCTTGCTTGCCACTTATTGCAGCCGTTTATTTTTCTCAATTTTATACGTTTTCCTGTCGCTGATCGTATTTAAAATTGATTCTGTGAAAAGAAAACAAACTTTCCGGCCTCCTGGTAAGTATTTGCCGCAATGAAGCTTTCAGTTATTTTTATTATTTATCATCTGGAAAAAATGGTCATAGAAGTTATCGATCTTTTGACGTAGGACTACGTCTTTGTTTTCAATACTGGGGTACAGTTTAAAAAAATATCTATTGCGACTGTCACGAAATGTGGTCAGGTTTTGAGCGTTAATAACTCAGTCGTTTCTCCAAACATTTACTAAATTTTTGCACCAATCGATCGAAAATATTTCTACGCATCGATTCTTATAATGAAAACTATTGATTTTCAACACTAAACTATTTTAAATAACGCAAAGATAAGGTGGTGTCTTATAATGTCGATTTTTCAGAGTAAATTTACCAAATACACTGTACTTCCTAGCACAGATTTCATATTTAAGTAACGAACGTCTCCTAGGCAGCCACGAAGGTTATCAAACAAGTACAAGTTATCAAGCAAGTTTAGTACTTTGGTAGTCGTGGAGCTGTGCAGTGGCGTAGTAGCGCCACTAAATCCGTTCTTTTCAGGACGACCAAATCAGTATACTAACTAAAGAGTTTGGTTGAATTTTTCTATTGTGCTGTTCGTAATTCAATTACCGCGTCACGGCTGAACATGGCGTTCATCAAACGTCGCGTCCCCGATTATATTATCACAAAACGATGAAAAACTAACGAACGAAAGTCTAGAAGGGATAATTCGAGCCAAACTGCAACACATCAGAGACCGACCATGTGGTGGAGTTCGCCATTGTTCCTAGTAATGCATAGCGGATTAGTTGCTGGCAGTGGCTAGTAAATTAGGAAAATTTCTGTTAAGAAAATCATCCGCTAGCGTGCACTAATTAAGACTAATTATTGTGGCACAATAACTAAAGTTCGTCCCCTATGATGCAATTTGTATCACATTGCCTTCGTTAGTACCGCCTTCTTTTGTGCAATAGCATCCAACGCCATAACATACCAGCTCTTAGCAGAAATTGTGACTCAGTCTTACAATAGTCGTAGAGCTGTGTAGTGGCTGTTGCAACACAGTTTGCGGCAGCAAGCACCCTGGATGGTGCACTGGCGAGTAGTCGTTGCCCACACTCCCGCTTCACTTTACTCAATTTTGAGTACAATTGTATGCTATCTCTTTTTCTCTCACGGATATGTTACTCAATTTTCGTTAAAAAATGGATCATTTCAATTTTTTATTAGATCCACTTCTTACGAAAATTGAGTAACATTTCCGTGGGAGAAAAAGATATAGCATATAATTGTTCTCAAAAATTGATTAAAGTGAAGCGGGAGTGCATAGAGCCGTTTATACAGTTGGCTGTTGGTGCCGATGTTCGCGTCAACCTCGCTAAGAGAGACATGGCTGCTGAAGCCTACGAGTTGTCGTGAAAAAGCCACCCGTGACCAGACAAACAACCCTAGGGGAATCGCAAACTATTTCTCCCTCGTCAATTAAATCCGTCCTTTTCAGGACGATCAAATCAGTTTATTAACTATGTAAAGAGTTTGTTTAGTTAAATTTTTCTTTTGTCGGTTTGTTGTTCAATTACCGCGTCACGGCTGAAAATAGCATTCATTAAACGCCGCGTCCCGGAGTGTATCATAAAACCGTTGAACAACAATCGAACGAAATTTTAGGAGGGATAATTCGAGCCGAATTGTGACACGTCAATGACCGACTATGTGGTTTTTTTCGTTTTAGTTCCTAGTTGTGCATACCGGATTAGTTGCTGGCAGTGGCTAGCAAATTAGGAACATTTCTGTTAAGAAAATCATCCATCTAGCGTGCACTACTTCAAACTAATTATTGTGGCGCAATAACTGAAGTTCGTCCCCTATGATGCAATTAGTATCACATTTACTTCGTTGAATGAAAATTTGATTCAGTCTTACGGTGGTTGTAGTGCTGTGCAGAGCAAAATGTGCTGTAGCAGCGCAGTAGGCGTGCGACCACACTGGAGGATGCACTGGTGAGCATTCGTGATCCAGAGAAGTTGGTGCAGTTGGCTGTTTGGGCCGATGCTCCCGTCAACATGGTTGCGAGAAATAAGGCTGCCGAAGCCTACGAGTTGATGGGGAAAGCCGTCCGTGACAATAGCGGGACAAGAATCATCCCACGTCACCTGCAGATGGCCACCCGCACCGACGAGGAGCTGAACCAAGAATACCAAGAAGAAACCCCAAGTTAAACCGTGAACAATGTTTCTCCCCCGTCAACTATATCCGTTCTTTTCAGTACGACCAAATCAGTTTGCTTATTTAAGAGTTTGTTTGGTTGAATATTTCGTTTGTGCTGTTTGAAATTTCATTCATTCGATAGGAATCAAATAATTTTGAGAATGTCCAACTAAAGTGTCGGAGCATACATATGGCTGCAAGGTATGTGGTTCAACCATCGTAGAAAATACAACTAGGGCCGTATCATTATTAAAACCAAACGGTCCTATTTAGGGCCACCAAATGCAATCGAAAGAGCTAACAATATAATATTCTTACATATTCACTTCCTAATGCTGTTCTATCGTTCAGTTAGCACTATTTCAATAATAGACTTTGAATTCCCAACCACAACCATATACAGCGCAATAAGGATAATGATTTTCAGGTGGTCGATCATGCTTTTGATCAAGCTGCCGAGAGAGCTAGCCAAACACGAGGTTTTAGAGCGAACCGAAGCCATGGTCAAGTAAACCAGCTTCATGGCGAAATGAGATGGTGTTAGTAGCTGTTCCCTCGAACCCAAAATGGCCCTTTTCAGGGCCAACAAAACAACTGGAAAAGAAAGTTGACATGTGTTTGGGAATGCTGAAAGCTGGGTTTCGGGGTGGTTGATTGAAGTGTTTTAGCCCATTGGGTTCTTCAGCTTGGTTTAATTTTATGTTTTTGATGTGTTTAAAGTGTTTATGTTTTACATGAAATTTTCAGTTCAGCCCTTGGGGCATTGTTTGTTAAAATTTGATAACCTATGTATGAATTTAGATACCAAGACAGGCTATATCAAATATTTAAGGTTGTAGTGCGATATGTTTAGTGTATGGGCATTCGATTTCGAACGAAACAAATTTCAGCCACTCTTTAAACAATCAAGCGATCTAGATTGCACATTGCTTCGTAGTCCTACGTCAACTTTGCGTACAACCCCATTGGGCTGTCCCTTCTAGTTTTTTCAGGAGAAATGAAGAAAGTGCAAATTTCTTTGGGATATATCCTAGATTACATCGTAGATTCCATCAGGCCGCTTCGGGAAGGACAATCTGTTTTCGAATCGAATCATATTGTGTGCATCGGGTATACCAAAGAAAGTGATTCGATGCTGGATATTAGTGGTTTTGTGCTCCAAAGTTCTCACCCGGGAGATGTTCCTCTCGAAGTTAAACTTCGTATTGGTTCTGATTATCGGCACTGGGTACTTCGGTGCTCATGCAAAGCGGGCACCGCTAGATGTAAGCACATAATCGCGTGTTTGCTTCATCTTTCTAAGTAAGTAGAATTCTTCACAAACAATATATGTTGTCTATTTCATAATTTTGAAATCATAATTTTCAGAGCTGGATTTGTGGACTACCTAACGTGTACCAGTTCTCGTCAAGCGTGGGGAATAAGTAAAGCTGAGAAACTTGACTTGTGGAAAGCAAAACCCATCAGCAATCTGTGCTGTGTCCGTCAACATTCACCTCTAGTTGATGTCGATATATCGAATAAAAAGGAGCTGCTTCAACAAAGCTTTAACCGAATTCTCAAAGGTAACATAGTACTAATTATTATAGGATGTGAAATATTGTAGATTCAAAATGTTCACAGCATCGCCTCATTCAGCTATCCAGAAACACATCACAGATAGGGAACTAACTGGCCCACGACCCACATCAGGTCCGCTGCAGACTTGTGATATGGATACGTTCATCACTGACTACGAACTCCGTCATTTAATTCAGGTTTCAAATCAACATTTTACGAACTCGCCAGTAGAGAATTTCATTCTAGATGACCACAAAATGTTCTATCAAAAAAACGTGGTTAAAACTATTGCAGAGATTATAGACATATGTAAAGAAACTAAATTTCAGGGCAATAGCGCTTGGAGGTTAAACAGATCAATTAGAAAAACAGGAAGCTGTTGCTATGAATTGTATACTTATTATAGCAACAAAAACCCAGATTGGACAATCATATTTATGTCCCAAATCTATGCACACAAAAGCTGTACAGTATGGAAAACAAGTAGAGCAGTTTGCGTACAATAGTTACAAGAAGAAACGAAATCCTTTGATCAGGAAGTGTGGGTTTGTTTTAAGCTCCATTGAACCTTGGATGGGAGTTAGTCCTTACGGTGTAGACCCCCTTGAATGGTTTACTTCTAGAAATCAAATGTCCTTTACTTGGAGCAGAGCATGAAATTAACTGGGTAATAGATGAATGTAAAGCTACTAGAGCCTATATTCGTAGAGTGGGTTCAAGAATTGAGCTCAATATAAAACATAAATATTTTGCACAGGTACAGCTGGCGATGCATGTTTTAAACCTGCCTAAGTGTGATTTTATTATCTATTCTAAGTTTGAGGATGATTTTGCGATTGTAGAAGTTGATTACGATGAAGTTTATACGTTGCAGCTGGTGAAAGTTTTTAAAGATATTTATTTCTCTTATATGCTACCTCAAATATCAGGTAGGGAAGCGAACTTTAACGCAGACTAATCTGATTATTATATTAATGTATGTATCATATAAGATATGCCAAACTCCTTTTAAATAGAAATTAAAACTTAGATCAAATTATGTTTATGTTTTTAAAGAAGTAAACTTATGAATTGAATACTTTCATAGGGAACGCCTATTAATGACTAGATGATCTTCATCGAAGACCCACTGATTGTCTTGGATCTCTAGGTCCAGCTATACAGTAATTTTACATGCACATTATCCCCACATAAAAATACCAACACACCAATTTATGTTAATTAACCCTTTATTCATCGGATTTCCTTTGGAACTACTACAACAGGTAATACTAGGTTGAATGAATCCTGGATACTCAACTGAACCCTAAACTGGACAGGGGGTTCAAACATAACACTTAACACACTGATTTAAAATGTATTTATTTTCTAAAAATAATGTTTATCAATTCGAGCCTTAAAACTTATCGTCTTGTAGTATGGGGGATGCCAGATTGACTAATGCACAAATAGCCATCATTATTTCATTTATGACACCTAATGTGGATATCTCAATTGTGGTTTGCAGTATCCCGAAAAGCTTAACACGTTGAATTACCCGCTCAACATGGATCCTCGCTTTAGCGATGCTCTCATTCAACATGGCATCAGCTGTAGTGTAACGTTCGCTTCGTAGAAATGGTGGTATATGTAGATGCAATGCACTCATTTTCAATATTAAACCCCTTATCCACCATTATCTCATCACTAAATGGGTCGAATAAAGCGATAACGTTTTGGTCGTTGAATATTTGTTTGTCTGAAACTTTGCCGCTATATGCTTCACTCAGAAAACTTATTAATCCCGCAGGGGTAACTCCTATAATGAACTTGACTGTTCTTTTCCCTTTGTAATTGGAATAGCACGAGATACGACAGTTGATGCACTTAAGTGTTGCTACAGGAATCTCGGTGCAATCAAATATACATCGCACATTTTCAAAATTACCGTTGAAGCACAGAGGAATATTGCGCCTAATTTCTTCACGACTTGGCCAGTAAATAAACTCTCGCATAACTTCAGTTAGAACTTGTGAAGTCGAGTTATTAGTACGAGACACTGAAGAAGTCTGCACATTGTAGACAAAATACGCGTATCTGTCGAAGATAAGCAAAGGTAAATAGTTGGAATTAAATGGAAGATACTAATTTTTCTTCTAATTTCTAGTTTCAGGTATTCCACTAAACAGCTCAAACCCTCTAGGATTGTAAAGTATGATTAAAGTAATACGATGCAGTTGACGGCGAAATATCAAACAATGTAGAGAGTGCCGCAAAAGAGATATTTTGCTTTAATTTTGTTAAGGTCAAAATAACCCGGTCAACCGCATGAACCTTGAATCGTTTTTGATATACTTGATCTTCTAACGCTTTAGTTGATACGCAGATGGCATCTAACTGTTTTAATGAAGCAACACCTATCCAGATACAAGCATCTCTATCAGTTTTAATCAGACTCGTGAGTGTGATTTGTTTTTCAGATTTGGAAATGTTATCCCTTGCATGTTGAACAGTTTGTGGTATGGACTCATTCTGCTCATAATGTTCATCTACATGGCTTGTGCCCTGTCGATTATAACTAAAGTTATGAGATCTTTTTTGGTCACTATCGTTAGTTTGACTGTCGTTTTGCGTAACGCTTCTCGAAATACACATTTTTTCTAATGCTAAACTGTTATCGATAAAACTAACACTGATGGTTTTGGTGACATTGTGAATGACACTATCAGAATCGTCAAAATTTTCTCTAATCTGACTTTCTCCATTATCGGTAGAATCTGTCGATGACCTTAATTTATCAAATGTTCCAGAAGAATCCATAAAGCTTCTTCGTTTGTATGATACACGATTTAATTCACATGTGCTTGCATCGTGTGTTTTGCTTCGCAGCGGCAAATGCTGCGATGGTACTGCATCTGGCCTCAGTCGATTTGCTCCTAAAATTGAAGATTGTTTATTTATTTTAGGTGTGGAACAACATAAGGAGTCATCTATAGACCACGTGGACAATATGTGACCCAGTTTTTTCACCCTTCCATCTGTGTGCATATAAATTTAAAAAAAAACATGAACGCACCGTGGACATTTGCCAACCAACTCCCGTTCCTAAACTGACCACGTGGTATATGCATGGCCCTTTAGATTTTTTAATTATTAATGGCGTTACCTGGCTTGTAATCTAATGGAAAGAAATGCCTGCTACATACCCTTGAAAAGTTCGTTGGAATCGCGGCTCTACGAATTGCGTGCATCCACTGCTTACAAACCCTTTTTTCATTTAGAGGAAACTTATGCAATTTTATTCCGTTTCCTGCTCTCGCGGTACATCCAGTTACAAAGCAAATAGTTCTACTACGGGGAAGAGTGATTGGCTTAGCGTATCCATGTTCCGGAATAACATCGGTTTGACAGGATGGGTTGACATATATTTTGGACTTTCGCGAACGTTTCTTAAACGGTCTTTCTATTGTCCGTCTTGGAACAGCACTTGCCTTGAAGTACTTCGTTGTGACTGAAGTATGTTAAATAACATCAAAATAATTCGAGTTCATTTAATAAGAAGTCACAAGTTTACCTAACGACCAATCGTCTCTACGGAAGTGATTATGGCATATCCTTACTCCACGCAATACAGCATCGTTGTTGTCCAGTTCTAGCAAAGATATCCACTTTTTACGGACGGCATCAGTACAAGGTAATTTCACTAAACGCTTCTTGGCTTTTACATAGCATCCAACCACCCAGCATCCCTCTTCAGGCTCGATTTTTTTGATAAGACATCCGGTCGAAAACATTGTTGGAACTGCCCGTGGATTCAACTTTAATCGCTTATATGTGATGAAATCTTCAGCGATAAAATGTTTTGTGCATATTCGGTGACCTGGATTGCCATCCAATTTCAAAAGTTTTAGAATTCTCTGCGGCACCGGATACAAAATAGTAGCTGGAACGCGGCAAGTATCAATCACACATTTCGGATTCGTTTCCATATTTCGTTTCCTCCGGATCTGAAAATCAAAATTTAAAAGAACAATTTTATACCTCAAACGACACATATACAAAAAAAAACTTCTATACCTGCATGACGGCCTTTTTGTTTTCGCTCGATTTCTCGTAACTTATTTTACTAGCAGCAACTCAAACTATTAGAAAATCCAGATTCATTGAATGTTTTGAAATATTTGCACTGGATCTGACAGTTCTACCCGTCCTCAACACTTTTTTCACTGCAGCGCCATCTCACATTAATTCACGGACAGAAATGATGCATGATTGATATAACTTTTGCCATAGTTATCCCAAGCTTCGAAGATATTCTTGACATAGTTAATTTAAATGGTTGTTTGAAAATGATTTGATGTTTACATCAAGCATATATTTCATTTGAATCAACGTTATTGAACATCAACCATTAAATGCTTAAATCAAGCATACATGTCATTATTTGAATCCGTGTGTATCGTTGAATCACTCATATTGGAAGGTTAAATAGGGCATATAGCAGCTCTACTGAGCTTCGTGGCTGCCATCCGAACTCTACGACAAAGCGAAGGAAAAAAAATAACATGGCGGCGGCAGATCACTCGGTTGACTTGGACGACGACCTGGTTGAAGAGTTTTATGTTGAAGAAGAAGTGGTAGAATTATTGAAATCGTTTGGATTATCCGCGGCGGGCATCGAAGAGTTTGTAGGTATGTAAGCAAATTGTAACTATTCTTTAAAGTAGTTTTAATGAATTTTGATTTCAGCTAACGGATACGACATTAATGCGCTACAATTAATCGAGCGTGAAGAAGTCGAATTTGCTGTCCACTCCTAGGGTCGCATGTTGATAAGAATTATATTTCCAATTTTCAAACATTGTTATATGTTGTTTAATTTCGTAATATCCAAAGAATATGTGCTAATTGAGTGAACGTTCCTATAATGGTGGTATTTTAGTGCAAAATGTTCCAATTAGAACATATTGCACTAAAATACCACCATTATAGGAACTTTTATCGTAAATTTAACGATTTTTTTGATTTTTGGAACCAACCATAACATCATTTGAACGAATCTCTGTGTATGCTTAAACCAACCATCCGATACCATTAGTTCAACCCTCAAAATAAGGTCAAATTAAACATAAACATTATTGAATTTATCATGAGAATCAGAGAGCTGTCAAATCATCAACAATGAATATTGTTGATGTTAGCATAATATGGTTGATTCAACCCTATTTTATGCTCTAATTAGATCATCAATTATGTTTAATTGAAGCTTCCATTATTCTTCGATCTATTGTATTATGCGTGAAACAATCTCAAAAAAGTATTATATAAAAGTCAATGCACAAATATGCTTGATCGGGACCGGAATATTATTGATATGACTTTATTTTTTTCTCCGTGTTTGCTTTAAAATAGGCCTATTGAAAAATACATTAGATAATAAGTGCAAAAGCCTACCATAGATTCCGTCGCAGCTTCTTGTGTTCAACTAGATACTTCTAAATCATAATGATAATTGGACATATAAGACATAATAATTAAAAGTTTATATAACCTATTAGGAGAAATTATTTAAAAAAAAATATGTTAAAATATAAATCCCGAAAACACCAGTAATGATAAAAATGATAATGATGGTGATAAAGAAGATTGATAATGGTTACGAATACACAATGTCCTTTATGATAATATAAAGTCAAGGGATATTATAATATGAACTGAAAATTACATCTGTGCCGACTGCTGTTTTGTTGAAATTGTAGACAAACTTCCGCATCCATTATGAACCAGAAAATTTAGACTGCCATGAGAAAAAAAATAATTTTAAATGTTAAATTATTTTATAATACCTGATGACCTGTGAGACCTGAAAGATATGATAATGGAAAATTATGACATGATTTACCGGTCGCACCCCTTCACTTCGCTATTGTCTGATTGACAACATTGCCCAGGCTACGCCAACCAGCGTCTCCATGTTTCAGCTGGCAGTCTTTTGTGATCATATGACTCGTGGAGGCGTGAGGTAGGAACTTGTGAGGACCGAAGTCGGTCGCACCCTCCTTCGAAGTTGTCAACTCACCATTTGAAGCCAATAAATAAGTGTGGATTAATTCCCGTGTACACATTAACATTTATAGACTTCTCTGAGTTTAAGAGAAATCTACAAATGTTAATGCGAGCCATTCTACTGTTTTCACTTTTTTTTAATTTAAAATTTAACCTACTGTTGAGTGACTGAGTCAGAGCATGCAGCGGGACCGGATGGTGGAATATGAAATAACCCAAACAAATTGTTTGTTTCAAACTAAATGTTTAGTTGATTTTTCTCCTTTGAGATTTTTCTCCTGCTTGTGCCGGCTCTCCTGGTCGCAGTTTAGATCTGAAACCTGCAAACCAAAAAAAAATTACATTAACTAAGTTTACATTTACATTTGAAAAAAATATAAATATAAATATATAAATATATAATATAAATTTTGTACTTTTGCCGTAACTTTTTTGAAAAAATCCAAATTTTTTCCGCCATTTTATCACATTTTTCCATATTTATTAATAAAATATTACAATAATTTTTAATTCATCTAGAAGGTAATACTATAATAAAGAAATCCTATAAGTTTCATCTTAATCGAATAATTAGTTTTCGAGTTATCACCGGCATAAACTCCAAAAGTGCTGTTTTGAGTAAAACGCGTTGAAAGTTTTAATTATCGAAAAGCGTCTCTTTATACCTGCTACGCGCGAAAAAGGCGTCTTCGAAAAACGATGAAAAGAAACACTTAAGGCTGCGCTACAATGGGGAGCTCAAAGGCGTGGTGCGGTAGTTTTTGACATAAAATATACGGATTAACTGTCAAAAGCTGCCGCAACGCGTCGTTGCGCTCCTCGTTGTAGCTGGGCCTTTAGAGTACGCTTTTCGAAAAAAGTGTTTCAGGAGCGTATTTTACGGGAAATTTACTAACTTCTTATGCAATAAATAAAATTGAATTTATTGGTCAACTGTATATCCCCCCTTAACCACCGCGTTGGTTGAATCAATGTACAATTTTAATTTGTGACGCGGCTTGGTAGCTCAGTGGTTACCCGTTCTGCTTACTGAGCAGATGGTCGGGAGTTCAATCCCAGGCCCGTCCCCTTCCTTGCCGTTTGTCACTTGCCTCTTTCTGTCACCACTAGATTTAAAATAAAAAGCAGTCTACTGCGCTCTCTTTCATTGATCGCTTCACTTACCACAGTGCATCCATAATCTAAAAATAAATCTGCCTCACTAACACAACTATCCCTCCCTTGGCAATTGTAGAGATGCAGTGGTGCTCACGGTCTCTAATAACAACGAAACTAATCATCCTTCTTCCCTCCTCCCCAAAGACCGTGAGGACGTGGCCGGCGCCGGTACTGATCTATAAATATAATAAGTGAACTTGTACATTGAAGATGTAAAAGCTACTTCCAAGCTCCATCTATGTGGTTCTCTGTGCAATTATACTAGTTCTGATCAATAAAGGAGTAGCAACTACGATATTGCACGGTCTTTAAAAAAATTAGTGGGGTTGTGTACAAGACACGATCGGTTGACGTAGACTACGTTTAACCAAGTGATGCATTATAATGTCAGGGAAATTCTGTGTGGCTATTATTAGCGTTAAAAAGGTTTCAATTATTCGCGCCGGTCGCGACGCAGTTTGTCATAATATGACGTGTGTGGCTCTTATGGGACCTTAGACCAGCGTTTTGAAGCCAGTATGTAAGAAAATTCTATTGTACGCTCTTGAGATATTATTTGGTGGCCCTGAAAAGGGCCTTTTGGTTTAAATGATGACACGGTCACGCTTGCACGTTTTACGATGGACTATATTTATATTTAGGACTAGAAGATAGTTGAGGATCTTTTAGGGAAAATAAAATTATTAAATCAATGATAGTTTTAGTCATTCTTATAATCATAACCGCTTGACATTACTTAATATTTATTCGTATGTCATACTGTGCCTGAATGGCCAGCATCTCGGAATTCTCACCATCGCTGGAACCATCAACAATGTTTTGCATCGTTTGGGGGATTTCAGTAACGACAGGCTGCGGAGGAAATTCTATAATACGTACATACAAACATATATTTTGACTGATGCCTTGTCTCCTTTTCAACATTCACCATTTAAATGCCATACCATTCGGATCATTTGAATACAATCTGAGTTGTAGTATGCCTTTGCATAATTCAACTTCAAAGAATCAAAAATTTGCGGTTTTAGCAATTCTGGATTTCAAGGGTAATAATAAGCATTGAAATACTCTAGAATTCAAATTACGATAAAATTCGTTATCAGAAAATATCCGACAGGTTTAGTGATTGTTTTGAAAACACAATAATCAATTGCAACATTTTCAGATGTGTAAGCGTCTCTTAAAATGTTCAAAGTTCAGGAAGTTTTATCAAACAGAAAATATCAAAAATTATCTTGCAGTTGTTATAAGGTTATATACAAGTATATAGAGTACACGTCCTTTGACTCAGTCGATTATTTAGCGCACGATTACAGTTTTAACTATAACTCACACAATAATTCAGCTAGAAACGATATTCAACTAGTTATACCTTTGCTAAGACATGCTTAATAAGGCGTTTGCTGTACTGGACCATGAAAAGTCACCAACAAACATTATTGAGTCGAAAACTTTCGATGGATATAGATATCATTAAGGATACTTATTCGGAAGAATTTTAGTAAAGTTTGTTTATTTCATCGCTCCGGGCATTCAGCTATATTCGGTATACTATACGGAATAAAAAACTTCTTTATAACATCTAAATGACTTTCTCATGTGATCAATCGGCCATTCCATTTCAAAACATTAAAATTTCCACTATATTCATTTAGTTATAAAGGTGTTGGTATGAATAAGCCCTTCGAAAAATACACAACCGCTCACTCTTACTTTCCCATTGAAAACTTTTATATTCTACATTTTACTATGTGATGAATACATTAGGCCAAAGTTGGGAATATAAGGTTAAATGTGTACCTAAAATATGGTTTATGGTTTTTTTGTGAAATTATTATTCATGTTTCTATGTGAATGTCAGGTAAATTAGTGAATCCGTTATGGCTAAAACTTTCAGGAAATCGAAATATATATAAATATATTAGATCTCGCAGAAGAAAGAGAGTGAGTTTTATAAAACCTCATTATTCTTTGCAATGAGTATGGGAAAAAAGGTTGGTTATTATATGATAAATTCTTATGAATATAAAATAAACACCTGATTAAATAATCACACATTAAAACATGTTCAGCGCATTAGTTGTATCGATATTATGTGAAGGTTCATATGCAGTAAAAGCATGCTGCGCATGTCATCACCAGAATACAATCAATAATATGTTGAAATGTAATAAGACAGGGAGCCCAATGATGACATGCAATTTGTAAAGTCGAACCTTCTAAAGCGTCCCAACTAGTTGTTGGCAACGCATTACCTCTTGCTTAGAGATGGGCAAACCGGCTCAATTCAGTGAGCGGCTCTGAGCCATGCGTTTATTTCAATGAACCGGTTTATTTGAGGGGCTCAATGGCTCTTTTCAAGATATGGTGATTTCGGATGTGTAAATAACATGAAAAACGCAATAAAGATAGGGTTTGAATCAGTTTTTAATATTCATTGAAAAGAAAACAACAAGCACGACCTTTGATTGAAATAATTTCTCTTATATATGTCCATCACAACCATTTTTATTGCAAATTTTGATTCAGAAACATATTTTTTTCCATGTTTCCCGACGATAGTCTGCTGCGTCGGTCATTGCAGATTTGGTCCGCCTTAGAAAAAATCCCCTCACAGGGAACCGATGTTGCTGGAATACACAGCCTTTTCAAAACCATTTGGTAGAGTCTGGGATAGATGGATTTCCTTTCTTCCCACCATAGCAAACCTATCTCCAAACCCTTGCTTTTTGAAGCAAGGATCGAGCAATATCGAATGGGCTACTAGTTCGTTTGTCTCCAGACCAGAAAACCGCTTCACCAGCCCCGCAATCAGTTGTTCAGAAAGTTGTCCAATGACCTCTGGAAGTGATTTTTCCCGCTCCATATACTGTCGAACACGAAGAATCATTAATCGGGAAAGCACAGCAGTCTTAGAAAGCGATACTGTTTTTTCTGCTGATATTTCAATCGTTACATCGTAGAATACTTTAAGAATTTTCACGGAATGTTCAATGGTAATCCAGTCATGAGATTCCAAGGACAAGTTTGACTACAAGAGTGCCAAAGTAGCTACGACAGCCTCCTTATTGAGTAGCAATCACTGTAACATATCATAAGTGGCGTTCCAACGAGTTGGAACGTCTTGCTTCAATTTCAGTTTCGGTTTGTTCAACTTCTCCTGCATTTCATGCAGCTTGCTAAGAGCAAGGCTACTTTGCTTGAAGTATTGAACGATTGCTTTGCTTTTATCCACGACGACTTTCATAGATGAGGAAATGGCTGCCTGGACAATGAGGTTGAGCGAATGTGCAAAACACCCCAAATGACGAATATTGAGCAATGTGGCAGTAAGTTTCATGTTTGCCGCATTATCAGTAACGAGGGCTGTTATTTTAAAACAGATGGAAAACCGTGTCCAAACTGCTGTAATACACACAGAAATATTTTCCGCCGTATGTCTACCGGGAAATTCCGAGCGAGCATTCTAGCAAGATAGATTTAAGTTTCGTATTTGAGTCAAAAAAATGAGCAGTCAACGCGTAAAAGCTTGTGTTATTCATGCTGGTCCAACCATCACATGTTATACAAACTGCTGGAGCGTCAAGTAAATGCTTTTGAACTGCAGCTAGAAGGTCGTTATAAGCAGCCGGTAACAAGCTATTTGTGAGTGTTTTCCGGCTTGGAAGTTTGTAGGACGGACACAGCATTCCTACAAATTAAATGAATTCCACGTCCTCAACAAGAGACAAGGGGTGAAATTCCTTGCAGATCATCTTGAGTAGTTGAATGTCAAATGACCTGCTTTTTTGGATTGGCATGGGCTTGATGATCTCAACAAAATTTGTCATCAACGACTGAGGAGTTCGTTGGGGGCGTACAGGATGTATAGACGAGAAAGCACTTACGGTTGATTCATTATCTTGTGACCCGGATGATCCTTGTGTGGCCGTGGGCCTTCCTACAGTCGCATCAGGTTGCACGGACCTTCCACCAGGCACTGGTTGTTCTACCCGATCAATGGATATTGTCGGATGAACTATGGATAAATGCCGCCTCAGATTTCCCGTTGATCCTCCAGACAATGTCAAACTCTTTTTGCAGTAGTGGCATGTCCCCGAGACTTTCCCGTTACCATTATCTTTCCGATCGAAGTGATACCAAATTGCACTTGTACTGACCGACATGACAGCAGCCCTAAAGAAGACGAATTTTATGAAAAATTGTGATGATCATTTAAAAAAATGATTTCACTTACAATTCCAATTTCAGCCTGATAAAGAATGTTTTCAACAATGTCAATTTAATCCTCCAACGCACGCTCTAGTTCAATACAAAAGGGTTTCAAATATCCGCAGTACACCTCACTTGATCGAGTATCGAAGCGAAAAAACGATTTCACGACTCCGGCAAAACATAGAAACGCAATTTCGTTGAATCAGCAGCACTCATTCATCTGGGCTGGGTGTTGCTTTTTTGAGTCTAGCTCTTTTCCACTCACGGACCAGACAGAAGAGGGAACAGGCGAGAAACTGGCATAGGGAAATCTGTTAAGTTGAATGGGAATGGAACTGGTGAATGTTTTCTTTCTCGGCTCTTGGTTCGGTGGTATAGCGCATAAGCAAGAGAAAAAATTGCCTACGAACGAACACTAATACCAATAAAAAAGGCCGAATAACAGCCAGCAGCGGCTCAAATAGCTAGAGCCGTTCGATGGTTCGTGAGGTTCGTTTCGTATTTGTCTTGTCGGTTCTTCCCGTCATTCTATTAGTGAGCCGCCGTTCAATTTGACAGCAAGCGTATTTGAGAGCCGCGGCTCTATTTCATAGAGCCGTGGCTCGTTCACTCTTCTTGACAAGCCGGCTGAAGGCTCCACCAAACTGCAGCAATTTTTTGCCACCACGGCAGCGAAATCGCGGTGGAAAAATCGCCGCTGTGAGATTACATGGCGGCTTATGGGAGCGCACAAACCAACGCAATTAAAAAACGCATCGCGTCGGTTTGTGCGCTTCCATAAGCTGCCATGTAATCTCACAGCGGCGATTTTTCCACCGCGATTTCGCTGCCGCGGTGGCAAAAAATTGCTGCAGTTTGGTGGAGCCTTCATTTGTACGGCAGCGGAGTTGGTGTAGAGGCAGCTGATGGTCACGTAGCAGCTGGTGGTGGTAAGTAGCAAGGCTCTCCCAAACAGCGATCGTCGCGATGAGGCAAAATGGCTGATTATGAGGGCGCACAATCGCGTCGGTTTTGTGCAAGCCGCCATATTACCTCTTCGTGGCGATTGTTTCGCCGCGACTTCGAAAACGCTGCAGTTTGGTGGAGCCTTGAAGCAGCTCCCAGCGACCAGCTCCCAGCGACCGGCTCCCTGCGACCAGCTCCCTGCGCTCCCTCCGCACAGCTTCAATGCTGCCAAATGACTGAGGCAAAATTTTCCTTAGTGTTCGTTTTATGCCGTTCTCAGCTGCGTGCGAGACGTACATGGAAAGTCGAATGACATGATTGGTTAAAGTCCCTCTCTAACACAAAGAAGAAGAAGATGATGCAAGACGTTCCTTGCTTCGATTTGAAATCTGTGATAGGAAATTTGGTAAATTTACTCTGCAAAATGACATTATAAAACATCACCTTATATTTGCGTTATTTTCAATAGTTTACTATTGATTGAGAAAAATGTTTGACAATTGAATTGGAGCGCGGTAAAATTTCCGACCGATTGAAGAAGAAATCATGTAAATCTATCGTGGATTATTTGAGTTCTTCGCGTACAAAACGTACGGTTTTTCGTGACGGTCGCAAAATTTTAGATTTTCATTTGACACCCTACCCTTGCCGTAAGACGTAGTCTACGTCAAAAAAATCAGTGGGGTTGTGTACAAGACACAACCGGTTGACGTAGACTACGTTAAACCAAGTGATGCATTATAATGTCAGGGAAATTCTGTGTGGCTATTATTAGCATTGAAAATGTTTCAATTATTCGTGCCGGTTGCTTACCCTTACCGAAAGAAGCAGTTTAAGTCACAATATGACGGGAACGGCTCTTATGGGACATGAGACCAGCGTTTTGAAGCCAGTATGTAAGAAAATTCTATTGTACGCTCTTGAGATATTATTTGGTGGCCCTGAAAAGGGCCGTTTGGTTTTATGAAGTCAGTGCGTGGGAAAATTCTCTTGTACACTCTTTATAACTCTTTGGTGGCCCTGAAAAGGGCGTTTTGGTTTAAATGATGACAAGGTCACGGTTGCACGTTATACGATGGACTATATTTAAGGACTAGAAGATAGTTGAGGATCTTTTAGGGAATATAACATTATTAAATCAATGATAGTTTTAGTCATTCTTATCAGAGATGGCATTTCGCACTAATATTACGCCGATGCGTGAGATTTGTACCTTCACAGAGGATACAACCATAACACACCTCAGATAAAGCAAAGTGCTCTTTTATTCGGTGAAAAATAGACAGAGTGGAAGTGTGCGCCTGTGATGGGATTACCTGGAGTGAGTGAACCACACTCTCTTTTCAACGATCGCGCTCCGGTGCTCTCATCTGTTTTCGCCCACGTGCTCTCGCCTGCAATCACTGCCGCGCACACTGGGGCGAAGTCGCACCAGTGCTCTCTTTGTGATTCGCTGGTGCGAGTGAAAGTTAAAACATCGTCGGAGTTGCAGAAAATGTCCGAAAAAAGGAAGCGGGAAGAAACATTATTCTTTCTTCCTTAGTTATGTAGCGTCAAAACGAATTTGCAATCACTGCTGTATATAAGCAGAAGAGCCCACGCCAGTGAGCTCACTGGGGCGCACGCGTCAGGGAATTTATCTGCATTCGCTTGTGTGAATTTGAGAGCTCTTTTTCTCACTCTAGTGCGATCGAGTGTAGTGTGAATAAAAACCATTTTTCTCCATTCACACGCGCTACCCGCATGCAAACACGGGGGTGAATATAAACAAGAGAGAAGAGCTCTCGTTGGGGTAAGAAGAGTGTGTGGAAAATTTTCAATCGCTCTCTCCCACACTGAGGATATGGACATCACTGATTCTTATAATCATAAGCGCTTGACATTACTTAATGTTTATTCGTATGTCATACTGTGCCTGAATGGCCTGCATCTCAGAATTCTCACCATCGCCGGAACCATAAACAATGTTTTGCATCGTTTGAGGGATTTCAGTAACGACAGGCAGCGGAGGAAATTCTATAATATGCACATACAAACATATATTTTGACAGTTAACTTGTCTCCTTTTCAACATTCACCATTTTAATACCATACCATTCGGATCATTTGTATACAATCTGAGTTGTAGTATGCTTTTCCATAATTCAACTTCAAAGAATCAAAAATTTGTAATATATGCAACTTTAGCAATTCTGGATTTCAAGGGTAATAATAAACATTGAAATACTCTAGAATTCAAATTACGATAAAATTTGTTATCAGAAAATATCCGACAGGTTTAGTGATTGTTATGAAAACACAATAATCAATTGCAACATTTTCAGATGTGTAGGCGTCTCAAAAAATGTTCAAAGTTCAGGAAGTTATACCTAGTTATACCTTTGCTAAGACATTCTTAACAAGGCGTTTGCTGTACTGGACCACGAAAAGTCACCAACAAACATTATTGAGTCGAAAACTTTCGATGGATATGGATATCATAAGGATTCTTATTCGGACGAATTTCAGTAAAATTTGTTTATTTCATCGCTCCGGGCATTCGGCTATATTCGGTATACTATACGGAATATAAAGCTACTTGATAACATCTAAATGACTTTCTCATGTGATCAATCGGCCATTCCATTTCAAAACATTAAAATTCCCACTATATTCATTTAGTTATATAGGTGTTGGTATGAATAAGCCCTTCGAAAAATACACAACCGCTCACTCTTACTTTTCCATTGAAAACTTTTATATTCTACATTTTAGTATGTGATGAATACATTAGGCCAAAGTTGGGAATATAAGGTTAAATGCGTACCTAAAATATGGTTTATGTTTTTTTTGTGAAATTATTATTCATGTTTCTATGTGAATGTCAGGTAAATTAGTGAATCCATTATGGCTAAAACTTTCAGGAAATCGAAATATATATAAATATATTAGATCTCGCAGAAGAAAGAGAGTGAGTTTTAAAAAACCTCATTATTCTTTGCAATGAGTATGGGAAGGGATGCAATGAGCATGGGAAGGGAGCATGGGTTGGTTAATGTATGATAAATTCTTATGAATATAAAATAAACACCTGATAAAATAATCACACATTAAAACATGTTTAGTGCATTAGTTGTATCGATATCATGTGAAGGTTCATATGCAGAAAAAGCATGCTGCGCATGTCACCACCAGAATACAATCAATAATATGTTGAAATTTATTAAGACAGGGAGCCCAATGATGACATGCAATTTGTCAAGTTGATTTTAATTTAAAAGATACCAATTTCCTACCTCGAACTTTCTCCAGCGTCCCAACTAGTTGTTGGCAACGTATTACCTCTTGCTGCTTTCAATTTCGCCCGATAACTACGAGCTCGCTCGGCATCGGTGCATGGTCGTTTCGGAGGATTTCCTGTATGTTCGCTCTTTATGCGCTTCCTGAATCTGCGCAATCGTTCTGGATCAAATCGGTTAGGCATTCTCACTTTCACTTTGTTTCTCAAAACGTTTTTCTTCCTAGAGGTAGGACTCTATCCAACGCGAATCGTTAACACAACAGAACAACTGTTTATAATACACTACTAATTGGAATTTACAGAGAATGTTGGTTCGGAATATCATGTTCGACGACATCGAAAATGGTGTCCGTGATAGGAAATTTGTGTGGTTTAAGGTATGGGACGAAGGGAAAACAAGTTTTGCTAATACCACTGGCTGGCAATCGACAATTTGAAACGAAAATCTCAATCAAACAAACTCTCAAGCTGAGAATATTAAATTGAAAGTAGCAAAGATGGATTCATCGCTGGTTGCGCCAACCAGCTAGGAAAAATTTCCACCGTCGGAGAATTGTCCTGCTCGCCTTCCATGGAGGCTCTCCCGCAAACAGTAGCGTTTTTGTAGTCGTGACGAACAAATCAGCACAAGATTAAATGACGCACAAACCGAACGAAATATTAATTTAATTCTTATATAAACAACTCTCTGAACTGGATTGGTTGTCCTCAAAAGGACAGATGATTTATAAGTGGGTTGTGCCAACCAGCTGGGTAAAATTTCTACCGACGGCTCGCCCTCCATCGACCACCGAACTAAATTTAAGATTAGTTCTTTAATAAACAACTCTTTTATTTTAATTCATTGACCTCAAGAGGACAGATTATTTCCACCTACTGCTGCTCGCCCCATAAGGACGCTTTCCCTCAAACAGCAGCGTTTTCGAAGTCGCGGCGAAACAATTGCCACGATGAGGTAAGATGGCGGCTTGCACAAACCGACGCGATTGTGCGCCCCCATATCCGCCATTATACCTCATCGCGAAGATCGCTGTTTGGGAGAGCATTGGTACATCTCACCACCAGCTGCTACGCGACAACCAGCTACCTCTGTGACCAGCTCCGCTGCCGGACGAATGAAGCCGCTACGACCCGCTGCCTGCGAACAGCTGACTGCCACCAGCTGCCTGCGACCAGCTCCGCACAGCTTCAATGCTGCCAAACGAATGAGGCATAATTTTCCTTAGTGTTCGTTTTACACCGTTCTCAGCTGCGTGCGAGACGTACATGGAGAGACGAATGACATGATTGGTTAAAGTCTCTCTCTAATACAAAGAAGAAGAAGATGATGCAAGACGTTCCTGGCTTCGATTTGAAATCTGTGATAGGAAATTTGGTAAAACTCTGCAAAATGACATTATAAGAGATCACCTTATATTTGCGTTATTTTCAATAGTTTACTATTGTTTGAGAATAATGTTTGACAATTGAACTGGAGCGCGGTAAAATTTCCGACCGATTGAAGAAGAAATCATGTAAATCTATTGTGGATTATTTGTGTTATTCGCGTACAAAACGTACGGTTTTTCGTGACGGTCGCAATATTTTAGATTTTCATTTGACACCCAACCCTTGCCGTAAGACGTAGTCTACGTCAAAACTGTATATTCCCCCTTAACCACCGCTTTGGTTGAATCAATCTACAATTTTAATTTGTTTCCCTGGGTCAACGCAACCTGTCTTTTGGTAATAATAAACCCCTTAAAAGGTGGAAGCAACAGAAATATTAGTTTAGAACAACCATAATATATGATGCATTGTGGGAATATTTATAGATAGAAACAATCAACCTGCTTGTTTCTTACAAAACGAAATCGTTGGTTTAAAACAACAAAACGGATTTTTAAAACACCTAGTCTTTTAGTTTGGATGCCAACCAACAAGTTTGTTGTTTTAAACGGGACTGATTTTTTTCCGTGATTGTTACATTTTCGAATAATCGATTGGAATCAGCGATTTACTCATTAAATATTTAATTCTTTATTGCTAGGCACTAAAATATACCAACTGCTAAAAATATTTCTACCGATTGTTGTATTTTTTTAATATTTAACGAGGAATAAATAAGATAAAAGCTGAGCCCTTTTCGTAACGCTACATTTTTTTAATTTTACAATTGGCCCCTCATATGCTATTATGGTTTCAGTTGAAAATCGACTAGCGACAATCGATTTTACTCTCGTTCTGAACGTTATACCTAATGTCGGAAGTCGTGCGCTGTACGGCACAACTGATGCGCTAGTCGATAAATTCGGTTTTCAACTGAAACCATAATATAACCCTTACGAAATAATCATTACGCTGAATCTTATAATTCGTTTCTTTAGGAAGTCATCTCCAGCGAAAAGGGAAATGTCGTCATATCGCCATTTTCAATCAGCACCTGTTTATCGCTTGCCGCCATGGGTGCAGGTGGAGGAACCGCCGATGAGATGTTTACGGTTCTCAAGTACGATCCAGCCCAGAAGTCATCCGTTGATGAGAGTTACAGTAATGTAATGTCAAATTGGCATGGCAACAAAAGCTTAAAAATTGCCAACAAAATGTATATAATGGAAAACTATACCGTTAAGCCGAACTTCAATGGCATTGCTCAAAAATGCTTTCGTTCGGAGACAGAGAGTATTAACTTTGTGAAAAATATTGCTGCCGCTCAAAAAATAAACTCCTGGGTTGAGCAGAAAACAAATAATAAAATTAAAGATTTGATTTCGCCTGATACTCTAAATGATTACACTCGATTGGTGTTGGTCAATGCCATCCACTTCAAAGGTACATGGACCAATCAGTTCAATAAGGAAAGAACAAGTCCGATGCCGTTCTGGATCAGCAATACGGAGTCTGTTGATACACTAATGATGAGAACAAAAGCTCACTTCAAACACGGTGTTTTCGATGACCTTGGATTTGCAGCTCTAGAACTTACATATAGTGATAGCGATGTTAGCATGCTTATTTTGCTCCCAAACGAACGTGATGGATTGACTAAGCTCGAAGACAATCTTCAAAATATCGATATTACTGACTTAAATGCAAATATGCATAGACAAGAAGTAGAAGTTTTCATGCCGAAATTCAAAATTGAATTTAACTTGGAGTTGAAAGATACATTAGAAAAGGTAATACGACTTCATAAATAGTGAATAGTAGTAATGAAATGTAACTTTACAGCTTGGAATGGGAACAATGTTCAGCGACACAGCCGACTTTAGCGAACTATTGGAGCAGAATGAGCCCCTGAAAGTGTCAAATGTTGTACACAAAGCTTTCATCGAAGTGAATGAGGAAGGAGCTGAAGCTGCTGCTGCTACGGGTAAGATACACTTTCATTTAATTAGATGATTTTCAGCAGGCTAAAATTTAGCGTACAAGTTAGTTCTGATGTATTCCGGCCAAGTTTGGTTTGTGTTGAATGTACATCCTTGCTTAAGAAGTACTTAATGTTTTCCTTGTTTGCAACTTTTCTACGAATGAGAAGAAGTGCGCCTATACCACCATTTCGCTTTTATGCAGACCACTCTTTTCTTTTCATATTGATTAAGCGGGATCAAATTGATTGTACGTCATTTCCCGGAATTTCATTTCCCGGAAGAAAATCTTTTCCCGGAATGTAACATTTCCCGGAATGTTCAAATCCCGGAAAACTAAGTATTTAACTAAAAAAAAGTTTTTTCTATAAATTTATACAAAACCTAATTTCGTTTTATAAATATAACCTCATGGTAATAACTTTATGCTATATTAACGTAGAACTACGTTTTTTTTTCTATACCGGGTGCCGTTTCAAAATTTTAAAAAATGAGAGCGTTGCGCAAAAGTGAAAGGTTTTTGAACGCTTATAACTCTCGTTCGACTTAACAGAATGACTTCATTCATACACCATTTGATCAAAAAGACTCACAAATTTTTAGCATTGAAATTTGAATAAAGTTCAATTACTAAAAGTAGTTCAATTTTTCATTTGAAAATGACCTTCTTTTGCTCCCATACAAATTTGCATATCAACAGGTTGAAAAATGTGTTTTCCCTAGCAAGGTCATAGAAAACGGGTAACAAATGTCTTCTTCTTCTTCAAAATAACTTTTCCCCGTCCCAGAAAAATTTCTGAACGCACAAAGCTATTGGTCGAAAATGAAATCATATTTGCGCTACGCTCTGATTGGTTCATACTGCCACAGTAACCTTGCCAGCAATTATGGAACACGTGGGAACGACCGAACACCAATAATCAGTTCTCGCTGTGCTTCCATATGCGACAGACGTGTTCGCAAAGCGCGCTGTTAGAGAACGCCGCCCGTGCAAAGAAGAAGACCAGAATCATCACACGTCAACTGCAATTGGCCACCCGCACCGACGAGGAGCTGAACCAAGAACACCCAAGTTCAATCTCGAACAATGTTTCTTTTCCGTCAACTATATCCGTCCTTTTCAGTACGACCAAATCAGCTTGCTTATTAAAGAGTTTGTTTGGTTGAATATTTCTCTTGTGCTGTTTGAAATTTCAATCATTCGGTAGGAATCAAATAATTTTGAGAAAGTGAAATGTCGCAACATATGGCTGCAATTATGTGGTTCCATAGTTATCTTCTACGCGTTGAAGATTGTGGCCCTCTCGACCATCGTAGAAAATACAACCAGGGCCGTATCATTATTAAAACCAAACGGTCCTCTTTAGGGCCACCAAATACTATCTGAAGAGTTAACAATAGAATTTCTTACATATTTACTTCCCAATGCTGGTCTATCGTTCAATTAGCACTATTTCGACCTTGACGTCTATCGGCAATAATAGACTTTGAATCCCAAAACAGACCACAACCATCTGCAGCAAGGTGGAAACTCAAAACGCCTTTCGATCAAGCTGCCGGGAGAGCTAGCTAAACACGAGGTTTCCGAGCGAACCGAAGCCATGGTCAAGTAAACCATCCTCATGACGAAATGAGGTGGTGTTAGTAGCTGTTCCCTTGAACCCGAAATTGCCCTTTTCAGGGCCATCAAAACAACTGGAAAGAGAGTTGACTTGTCTTTGAGAGTGCTGGGGGGCTTGGTTTTGGGGTGTTTGATTGCGAATATATCGACATTAGCAGTGTTGTACACACATAGGCCTAGTAGAAACCGTATGCATGGGGGTATGGGGGTGAATGAAACCAGCCTCTTGGGTAAAAGTTTCCCTAATGACCAATAACTCATTCGCACTACAAGGTTATTAGGTGATATAGAGTATCTTGATATCATATGTCATACATATTATTTGCAGTGAAAGCAAGATGTATGCAAGTAAATACCAAGACAGGCTATATCAATAGAGGTGTATGGGAATTAGATGTGGAAGGAAACCAATTTCAGCCACTCTTTAAACAATCAAGCGATCTAGATTGCACATTGCTTCGTAGTCCTACGTCAACTTCGCGTACAACCCCATTGGGCTGTCCCTTCTTGTTTTATAAACATAATAATGATGATATTTTTTTGATCTATTTATTTCCTATATATTTTGCAAATGTAAGCGGCCCGTGATATTCAGCTTTTATTTTTTTTTCTTTGCATCAAAATATTTGAAAGAACTGCTCTGCCGTTATAAGCATTACTGTCCCATGTTTATAGGGAATCCCATAGAACATGGGACAGTTATGCGTATAACGGTAGTGCTCATGTTTAAAAGAAGGGTAAATCTCCTATAAAAGGTATTTTATCTTTTTCATATCTAAAGTACAAAAAAAATATTTGAGAGAACCATTTATAGGAGATTCTCTCTTCTTTTAAACATGAACTGTTCTTTAAAACAAACTGGTCTATCCACCTCAGGCAAATATTTGCTCATTATACAAACAGTGTAATATTTGCTTTTCTCTCACACGCTCTGTTCTTGCAGTACATTCTTGTCTCCTTTTTTATTGATGACCTTATATTATGGTCAGGATTATAGCCTTTGTTTAGTTACAACGAATCAGTCACGTGGTCTATTGGCATCTCGGTTATAATGTTTAAGAATATTTTAAATGAAATCAGCACCAACATTTGAATAGGGCGAATCTGCTTTTGTAAACAAACACTTTGTCTGCTAATTTATCGGAAGTTGAATACAATTTCTTCAAATTGAATTTATCAGCGGATAGAGATAAAGCTCCTCTTCTTAAAAAGTGCTTGATTTGTATTTATGATCTTTTGTTTCAGAGAAAATGACCCCAAGTAACCACAAGCATTATATTATTGCACTTATTCAACCCAATATCAACATCGGTAATGCGGGATCGCATCAATTCAACAGTTGTCGCATCAAATCAACAGCGCCAAAATTAGATTAGGGCGAATCTGCTTTTGTAAACAATGGCTTTCGTAGTCCCAAGTAACCACGAGGCTGTAATAGCGTGCATATATAGGGCATACGTATTACGTCTAGTGCATCATTGAAGTTGAATTAAAGCTGAAAAGGGCCCCACTAAGATCGAACTAATTCTATATCTTTTGTAATGCCATAAGTCATTGCTAAAGTAGCATTATTGCATTGGTAATGCATCACTACATTTTCAAGCTTATCTAACGCTTTACTACCCGACAACTGTTGAATTGATGCAATCCCGCATCACCGATGTTGATTATGGGTTGAATAAGTGCAATAATATAATCTTTGTGGTTACTTGGGAATAGAGACGATTTTCCGCGATGAGCTGTAGGGTTTTGTCTATATAAAAATTAAAATCGATGATCTGCGTTTTAACTGCTTTAGCTATACATTACTAATTAACGGGTGTCCACTAAAAAATGAGAATGATTTCAATACTTTTCCATCAGAACAAAAACGGCCGCATAGAAATGTCACTTTAGATGAATGAATCGTTGCACTCTCCAGAAAATTTTCATACACTCTTATTTCACTCTAACATGTTCAGTCGTGTTCAGCATGCCGTCGAAACAGGAAGAACTGCGCGCGCGCGTTGTACAATTCTTTCAATCGAACGAAGATCGTGGAAAAAAATACACGGTGGACCATTTTTGTCGTGAAAAAGTTCCGGTATCATGCATGAGAGTAACCCGGAAGAAAGGTTGCGGCCGTCCAGCGAAAATAATGAATGAGAAAACGCTCCGCTCGCTGCGCAGCATGTTCAACAACAAGGATTCGGTAAGTCAACGGGAAGCAGCCCGAAAGTTCCATTGTTCGAAGTCACTCATCTGCAAGACGCTAAAGAAAGAAGGAATAGTGTGTAGAAAGAAAACCAGATCCCCAGAGTACACAGATGAGCAGATTCAAACCGTGAAATCCCAATGCCGCTGGATGACTCGGAATTACGGCGGAAAATCTTTCGTTCTGGACGACGAAAGCTACTTTCCTCTTTCGAAGTCTCAGATACCGGGAAACGACCGATTCTACACTAAGGACAAATCTACTACTCCTCCAAAAGTAATGTATAAGTTCAAGCACAAATTTGAATCGAAGGTTATGTTATACATCGTAATATCCGAAAAGAATATTTCGAAGCCGTGGTTCAAACCAAGCGGTTTGGCCATCAACCAGGAGGTGTACCAAAGAGAGTGTTTGCAGAAAATACTCATCCCATTTCTTAAACAACATCACTCGGATGGCAAATACGTGTTTTGGCCGGACAAGGCATCATCGCACTACGCAAAAAAAACGCTAACGTTTTTGGAGAGCCAAAATATACCATATGTCCCAAAAGACCGGAATCCGACAAATTTGCCACAGTGCCGTCCTATCGAGGATTTCTTCGGTCTTTTGAGCTCCATGGTATACAAGGATAATTGGAAGGCCAAGAACACCAAGCAACTTACCAACAGGATCAAAAGCTGCATCCGAAAAATCGATGTGGCTGCCGTCCAACGGTCATGTTCCAGCATAACGACTAAGCTGCGCCGCACGGCGGACCACGGACCATATGACAATATTCACTAAACTTAGTTTGAAGATTTAAGTTGACCCTTTCAATAAAATAAATCAGTTTGAACAAAACTTCACTGGTATTTTTTTCCTGACCCATTCTTTTCGTTCTCATTATTTAGTGGACACCCGTTATGTTGTTATTACTTAAAGTACGATAAATAAATTATATTGTATTTAAATTCGATATATCTTCACATCATCAGGGGATCCCAGTAGTGGACAGCAATGTCTGCTAGAACCAAAGATGTGAAGAGAAAGTACCAATAGGTTCGATAGTGTTCGGTAAGCTGTGAAATTGGCTAGAAGTAATTTGAAATTGAGCGTAGGGCTTTGTTAAGATGATCAGCATACAACACCTTACCGTGTTTCTCTCTGAGGTTGTTAAGTAAATGACGACGAGAAAAACATTATAGAAAAGGCTTGTAAGATGGAACACGATCCGTTTTTTGCTCGTAACATGTATAATTTTTATTTTTCCGTGGATCCAAAGACATCTTTCGGAAGAAAAACTAATAGGCTCCAACTTTGCTTCGGGAACTGATTATTTATAGTCATAAAAATAAAAGTTATGGTCTGTTTTCAAAATTCATGTAAAATGGCAATTTCAAAAAATGGCTTGTAAGATGGAACACCATTCGTTTTTTGCTCGTAACATGTATAATTTTTATTTATTCGAGGATCTTTCAAAAGAGGAACTAAAAGCTCCAAGTTGGCCCACGGAACTGATTATTTATTGTCATAAAAAAAAATTATGGCTGATTTTAGAAATCCATCGAAAATTGCAATTTCATAAAATGTATTGTTATATTTCAATTTATTGTTGATTCCATGGCATTTCCAAACATAAAAAATATCATTCATATGTTTTAAAATTAAAAAAAAGGGGTTCCATCTTACAAGCCTAATCTTACAAACATGACGCCATAAACACCAAACATCAAAAAATTGTTTCACTTTACGATTTGTTTGGAAATGCCTTTAGATTATGAAAATACACCACAAATGCTAGCCAACACAAATGTTAACCTTTTGATATAGATGGGAAATTTCCACTTAATAGGCACAAGACATAATTGCTATTTTAATTATTCCACCACTTTCGAACAATGAAACCTGGAAGAGCTAAATCGAATGAGTGTATTCACTCCAAGCAAATGGAAATTGAAGAATTGTAAAAAAATGAGGTAAACACTTGTCAGCGCAATAGAGTTGTCGCTATGAATGTCAAAAGTGGCGCTGTTCCATCTTACAAGCCGTTCCATCTTACAAGCCTTTCCTCTACCGGTAAAATTAGAAGTTTTGTTTTCAAAACCTCTAATTGGAAATTGATTTCTATCACATGTGATCTTTAGAAAGTGTAAAACAGAAATTTCACATCGCTAAAACCGTTCTGTGCCATTGGCGGTATTTGAGCACGACCAAGCGTGTACTCTTTTGCCAGTCAAGTTGGCGAATCCGTTCGTACCCGCATGGGGATGCGTGGCAAAGGATTGTGTACTTGCTTCGCAATACTGCTTTTCAAAAACCCTACTCTCGATTTCAAACTACTTCGATTTCAGACTACTTCTATAGGCAGTTTCACAGCCTACCGAAGGTTATCCATACTTTCTCTTCACATTTTTGGTTCTAGCAAAAATTGCTGTCCACTACTAGGCTTCCATTATGATGGGAAGATATTTCTAATTTCAAAACATTGTAATTGCTTTATTTATGTTCGATGATCCGAGATTAAAGTTTTTGAATTTTTAGAAAATATGTTTGCATTTTTATGAAAGTAGGGGATGCAGGTTAAGATGGCCATGTGGATCAAAACGAGCATGTTTAAATTAAAAATCTGGAGGATTAATTCTTAAAGAATGTAAGAGAATCACTTCTTTAGTAACCGTTAAGGCAACGTTAATAAAAATATCCTGAAAAAATACAAAGAAGTGTTACAGCGGGTGAATTAATCAAGAATTATGATGAATACAGTGGGTGAATTAACACAGTGGGTAAAAGATTTGAAAAAAAGTCAAACATAGCTTGTTAACAAAAATCTTATTCAACTTTTCAAAAACGGTGGCTAACTTTCATCTACTCGGGGAGAACCATTACATATAAAACTTGTTAACAATGTAAGTGCCTTATTTTCACATAAATTGCATTTTAGGACTTCGATAGAAGTAGTATTCGTTTGATCTATACGAATGACCATCTTACCCTTATAGTATACCTGAAAAAATATATAGTATAGTCTGAAAAAATAAACATTCGATTAATTTTATGCTAGATACGTGACCATCTTTCACTAGTTTCCCCTATCGTAAATAACATGCCAGAAGTCTGATTTTTAGAAAACAATATGCATAAATATTATGGAGCACATCAAGAACTGATATTCATTTATATTTTACTTGTTTCATCTTCACATTTTTAAAATCTAAACTACAACTTTATATCTCGTGATCAAGCACAAACACTAACAAAACGCGACGCGAGACAAGACACAACACTTATCGTTCTTACAATTTAAAATAAATTTACCTTTTGGTCGACCGGTTTCGGGCACGATGCTGCCCATCTACGGGACAATGTCCGACTCCGATGTCCGACTGTCCGAGTCGGACATAGTCCCGTAGATGGGCAGCATCGTGGTAAATTTATTTTAAATTGTAAGAATGTTGTGTCTTGTCTCGCGTCGCGTTTTGTTAGTGTCGTGTAGTTCTTACGTTAGCATAAAAATCATAACAATAAGTGAATCAAGCACAAATTTTTCGATTTTTATAGGCAGATCCAAGCAGATTCACAAAGGATAATATTTGCGTTATAGTTTGTCGTATTACGTAATAGCACAGAGAACAGACATCCAGGCTCGAACATTTTTTCCTCAATTTACTGTGTAAACTTTTAAAAGCAAACCGTTGGAAAAACAACGCCGCTTAGTCTAGGTTTCACCAAACTAAAATTGACAGGCTATGAAATCTCAAGGTGGGCAAGTTTTTCAATATTGATCTCGTCGACTTTATTTGATTTCCCTCACATACTTGTATTGTTTGTATATTTACTACGCAATGAAAACCTAAAAGGTTGCATAGCGTATAAACATGTCATAATCTTATCATCCCCATATCCTATCAGCTTTATCAAAAAAAAACTCCTAAGCCTGTTACTCGTTTATGATTATTTAAAAAAACGCATATTTTGTCACAACCCTAAACCGATGATACAATTCATAGGTATGATAATGATGACGAGGTGCATGATTATTCACCCCTACTTCACCGCTGACCATCCCTTTCTATACATTTTGAAGCAAAATGAGCAGATGATTTTCGTTGGACGAATGAACCAACTTTGAACACCGGTGAAGTTTTTTACTTATTCTGTGTGACCATCCAATCAATAAAAACCTTTTTTTAATTGCCTCAATAACCATTTCGGCTTAACCACATCAAAAGTTCAATTTAAAAAAAAAAACCATGGTAAACCGATTTAATTTAGTACAGATACAAAATAAAATTGTTATTAGAATCATAGATTCTCAGATCGTACCCAATCAGTAGCCCTAAGAAAGAACAAAGAAAAATTGTGTTATACTTCATATAAAGTGAAAACAAGTTGTAATCTGAGAAAAATTTGATAGTCAATTTTACCATTATGTGGGGTTAGGATGACTATGGCAGAATAGCGATTTTCAAACGACTATGATCATGATCAAATCAACCATAAAAAATAGGTGATTCGACATTTATGGCCCAAACAAAATGATAACGGAAGCAGAACGGCAACGGCAACGGAAAAGCCCGTTCTGAGTAAGCCTGCTTGCCGGAAAGAACATATCGAAGTCATTTGCAACAACTGTCAAAATTGCCATTTACCATCAGCGGTGCCAGATATACAGACATGTCTGTATTTGTACAGACTTTTGATGTGCCATACAGACCTCATACAGACTACAGACATTATACAGACATTTGTATTTACATACAGATTAAATACAGATTTTTACTCAGACGATTCTAAATTTAGTCAGAAAATAGGCTAAACCCGTTTCGAGTGCACGCACCTGGTACGTCTCTGCCTGGCGAAAATGTTTTATGCACTCAATCCGTACCTGCTGTTTACCATTGGCGTAAACGGCGTTACCGCAGACAGACGTTCGACTTCATCTCATTAAGCTGTGTAAAAACATGGCGTCCCTCGAGATATCAAGTAGCAATAAGCTAATAGATGGCGCCACAGATTTGTTTTGATTGGTAAGGGAAAAATGGGTTGCCAGTCAAACTGTTAGTTTTAATGTAGCAATTAGTTCACAAGGCGGCGCTACTGTGCAAGATGAAATTTTACACAACAAATTTGAATTCTTTTGTTCGAGCTTGAACGTCTGTCTGCGGCGTTACCTTTACTCAACTCTTTACTCCTGAAGGTAAATCCCATTGAGTTATTTGACGATATCATCTTCTCTCTGGTATCCGTGTTTTCAAAGTCCTTTTCCTTGAAATTGCTTTTCCCCATCTCAGACGAATCATACCAACCCTACTTTCATTGCCACACTCCTCGGCTACAGTGGAAATGGATTTTCCATTATTCAACATAAACAAAACTAAAGTGCGTAACATGATGGATGCAACTATGATGCAAGGAATTCGAGCGTCCAAATAATATGCTAAAAGTCATCAACACGAAAGTGGAATCACCAAAGTTACAAAGCAAGCTCTTCGGCTTTTTTCAAGTAACATGTATGATTAGTCTAATAAATAATTTGTGAGCGGAAAGTTTAAAACATTAATTCATTTTGAATACTAACCGATGGATTCTTATTGTAGTCATTGGTGCATCATTTTTCGCATTTTAATTCGTTTGTGCAATCGTATATTGTATTACTAACATTTTGTTGCTTTTTTACCGTAACTTCATGGCATTAAAAATATTAGTAGCCGGGTAGTAAACAAAATATTTCGGTAATTTTATTTTATAACCTCGTCTGTAACAGTCTCGCTTCATTTTTTTAATAAATTCTCTTCTAAATTGGTAGCAATTTGAGATCAAATGGTTAAAAAATACAATTGTAAATTACCGAAAATTAACAAAATTGTGTGTAGATAACAAGTTGCTGTGAGAAATACATAAAAAGCAATGTGATAAGTTTTTCTAGTGTACAGATAAATACAGACTTTTTATTTTGATAAACATACAGACTTTTGAGAAAATCATCTGGCATCGCTGTTTACCATACCGTTTCTGTTATCATTGTGTTTGGACGGTTGTCGGATTAGTCCTTGTTACCATAACCTAAGTCAAGAATGCCATGCACGTAGTAAATTCAGGGAGCTTTTTTCGTGGACTTAGAATATTAAGCTTAAGATTTTCTGCTCTAAACTTATTGCGATCAAAAAAAAAATAGCTGGAAAACAGACACCAGTGCCTATTTTACATCACTTTCTGAACCTAATAGTACAGAATCCGGAAAATGACAATGAAAGTATTCGTTTATGCGGTTTGAATCATATCACCCTGTGAAAAAGCTCCCTCAACTATCATAAAGGTGAGATTAACACATTCCTTGCAATGGTCCATTAGCGCGTTTACTGAAAAACAGACACCAGTGCCTATTTTACATCACTTTCTGAACCTAATCGTACAGAATCCGGAAAATGACAATGAAAGTATTCGTTTATGTGGTTTGAATCATATCACCCTGTGAATAAGCTCCCTCAACTATCATAAAAGTGAGATTAACACATTCCTTGCAATGGTCCATTAGAGCGTTTACCAAAATAGTCTTTAATAAAAATGAAATTTTAATTTGTAGAATTGGTTTTATTGCATTAATGTTGCATGATAAATAAATATCAAAATTCTAAAGAAAACAACATTGAAGAACAATATTTATCTTTGAGAATTCCTCATACCTAATTACTATCTCGACCAAAGTTACAGACGGCTCATTCCATGCAAATGTATTAATATGGTGTGGTTCTCAGTTATAGATGTTGAGTATCGTTTGTGTATTGTTTTAGTTATTTACCGCCAGTAACCACCTTTTGCACTAGCGTTTGTTTTGTGTTCTATTGAGAAAAATCCTTCGAAAGCCTAAAGGGTCGCCCACGATTGATACGTTTCAGATTCGTTGACATAAATTTGACAGAAAAGCTATGGGAAAACTGTCGAATTCACGCAAACTCATAAGGCCAGGCGCCCACTGATGTGGTGGAGGTGTGACATCTGCTAGCATGCCAAAATATATAAGGCTGTGTCGCAATTCGCGAATTAATTTTAATTTTCACTTGAACTTGACAGATGGAAAATAATCGATTCTGTCAGTCATCACAAAATGCATTATTTGTTTTGCATTCCGTTGAATTGTTGAGTATGTGGCCACCTGATGCTTCGTCCACTCTTAGAAAAATTTGATGATTCATTTAACCATTATTGGGGGTTAGGATTACAATGGTAGTATAGTTTTCAACCGAATATGATCCTGCTCAAAACAACAATGAAAAATAGTCGAATCAACTTTTACAATAATGTCGGAATAGTCATTGTTACTATGACCATAGTCATGAATGATCGTGGTGAATTCGACCATTTTCATGGTTATTGTAACCATTCTATGCAATAGTCATCTTGATCACGATTCAATTGTCGGTACAGCCAACAATCAATATGCAACTAGCGATTTGAAATTGGTTCACTGTTGTAGCACCCCTTGGTCCGAAATATACCTTGAAACCAGCACCTCACTGTACATAATTGCGCCTGTGTTTTAATTTGCTGTGCTATTATGACAGAATATTTGAGAGTGTGTTCGTGTGATTTCATTATAAGGGGCGCATTATTAAGCTTGGGACCGAGCTTGGGACCGATGTGCTAGTACTTACTGAGCCAAGAAAAAAATCGTATTTGTTCGGGACCTACTCGTCTTATGCCTGGGATAGACATACAACGTACAGCGTTGTACCAACAATGAATATGCAACTATCGATTTGAAATTGGTTCACTGTTGTAGAACCCCTTGGTCCGAATTACACCTTGAAGCCAGCACCTTACTGTACATAATTGCGCCTTTGTTTTGATTTGCTGTGTTATTATGACAGAATATTTGAGAGTGTGTTCGTGTGATTTCATTATTAGGGGCGCATTATTAAGCTTGGGACCGATGTGCTAGTACTGACTGAGCCAAAAAAAAAAAATCGTATTTGTTCGGGACCTACTGGTCTTTGAGTTAGTCTATGCCAGCACCTTGTTATACATATTTGCGCCTTTGTTTTGATTTGCTGTGTTATTTTGACAGAATGTTTGAGAGTGTGTTCGTGTGAGTTCATTATTAGGGGCGCATTAATAAGCTTTAGACCGAGCTTGGGACCGACGTGCTAGTACTGACTGAGCCAATTTTAAATTGCTAGTTTCCTATTGATTGATGCTTCTTCTAAATGCAGGGTTGTGGGTGGATGTGGGTGGATTAAACGTCAAACAGGTTGCCATGGTTGCAAATAAGCATAAATTTCGATTGTAGTTTTAACAGATATGTTGACACAGCAACATCTTCCGAGACCCTGAAACACAAACACAACGTGGCAAAGTGACTGACCCCCTGCTCTACTTTTAATCATATTGACTTAATTTGCTAATTTGTCATTGTTTCTTGTTTGTTTTTACAATATATTACAGGACTGCAGATAATGGCCATGTGCTATTTAATACCAGTGGAATTCATTGTTAATCGACCATTTTACTTCGCGATGATCAGCAGAACAGAGAAGCTTATTCTGTTCAACGGCAATATCCAGAATCCAAAATAAATTAGTCTAAATATATAACGAACCCAACATAAATTAGTCTAAATATATAACGAACCCAACATGGCTATTGTTATTGTTATTTATCATCACACATCCTGGCCGGTGCTAGAACGCCCGTCTATACTTAATAGAGCATACCCGGTTATTCTGAGGTAGTCATTTTTGGACTACATTCTATGCATTTCCAAAAATATCCTCCATACGTCAAAAATGCGTTTTAAATCCCGAAAAAATATTAATTTGAGTCCTTTTCTTATTCCAATGTATACAAAAAATTCATAAAAACAAGGCTCACAAGTAACCACGAGGCTGTAATAGTATGCATATATAGGGCATATGCATTACGTCTAGTGCATCATTGATGTTGGATTAAAGCTGAAAAGGGCCCCACTAAGATCGAATTAATGCTATATCTTTTGTAATGCCATAAGACATTGATAAAGTAGCATTATTGCATTGGTAATGCATCACTACACTCTTAAGCTAATCTAACGCTTCATTACTTGAAAACTGTTGAATTGATGTGATCCCGCATTACCGATGTTGATTTTGGGTTGAATAATTGCAATAATATAATGCTTGTGGTTACTTTGGCTATCATCAATCTGAAAATATCGATTTGTTCTATTTGACTGGCTTTGCCGGAAAAAACCGAAAATAAAAAAAACGGTTCTTGCAAGCCAAACCTGACAACAAGCATTATATTATTGCACTTATTCAACCCAAAATCAACATCGGTTCAACAGTTGTCAGGTAGTAAAGCGTTAGATAAGCTTGAAAATGTAGTGATGCATTACCAATGCAATAATGCTACTTTAGCAATGTCTTATGGCAAAAACCCGCACATAAATACACTACATGGTAGGAACATGTTTCATCTTGCTGGGATTGATGATTTGCAGGAGAAAGTTTTCATTTCCGAGAAAGCGACGGTTATAGTATCAAAAGATATAGATCAATCTAAGTGATATAGTTAGTGCCTCGTAGCCTGTCCATAATACTGCCCAAGAAACCACGAGGCTGTAATAGCATGCATATATAGGGCATATGTATTACGTCTAGTGCATAATTGAAGTTGGCTTAAAGCTGAAAAGAGCCCCACTAAGATCGAACTAATGCTATATCTATTGTAATGCCATAAGACATTGCTAAAGTAGCATTATTGCATTGGTAATGCATCACTACATTCTTAAGCTAATCTAACGCTTCATTACTTGACAACTGTTGAATTGATGCGATCCCGCATTACTGGTGTTGCTTTTGGGTTGAATAAGTGCAATAATATAATGCTTGTGGTTTCTTGGGTATGATCGAGTAGAGCGCCTGTAAGATCCAGAATCGTCATCTTCATTCTTCTTAAGGGGGGATATACAGTTAGAACGAGAAAAAAAATTCATTTTTGAAAACAAACTTTCAAGGGGAAGTTTAACTCAAACCAATCGTTTTTTTTTACAATTATAAGTGTATCCATGTAGTAAGCAAAAATTTTTTTTTCATAATTTTTTCAACAAAATTAGTTAGAGTGTGGCCGTTAGTTAAGCTTGTATTACACTGTTTGTTCAATAGCCAAATATTTGGCATAGGCAGCTAGACAGCTGACAGATATCATAGATGTTTGTCAGATGCCTATCTGCCTATGACAAATATTTGGCTATTGGACAAACAGTGTAATACAAGCTTTAGAGTGTGTTGTAAAAGTCGATGTGTTTTGCTTGTGCCGGCTCTCCTGGTCGCAGTTTTGATCTGAAACCTGCTAACCCAAAAAAATTACATTAATTTCATTGACATTTAGTCGATGAATTAATAAACTAAATAAAAAAATAAAATTTGCACATTTGGCGTAACTTTTTTGAAAAAATCCACATATTTTCCGCCATTTTGTCACATTTTTTCATCTAGAAGGTAATACTGTAAT